>JAVQJG010239989.1:0-66574 GCA_036024015.1 Craterocephalus amniculus | reverse complement strand
GGGTATTTTTACCTTTAGTGGAGTTAAATTAAAAATAACACCCGCAGTCACTGGCAGTAAATAAAATAACGTGGAGAGGTCTGCGTCCTCTGACTGCTTCTAGCTTCATGACTTCTCTGTGGCTCAGTGCACTGCGTGAGCGTGTTTATGTTGGAATATTAATTCTGTGACAGCACGAGAAGTTGTTCTATAAAATCCTGCTTCTGTAATTTTATGTGAGATTTATTATTAACCTTATTATTTGAGATGTAACCCCGGTGGAGTTTAACAGACTTGGTCAGAAGGATGACACCATTCTCTAATCCCTTATCCTGAACTTAACCTGGTCTGGACCAAGTTAGGCGTCCAGCATAAGTGATATAGCCCGATCAGAAGTGAACCAGCATCGTAGGACGGAAAATCCCGGGTTAACCCTAAAGTTAAGAAAATCTACCTTCATAGTACAGGCCCCTGGTTTTTCTCCGCAATGTTGATCCACCGGTACGATTTTCTGTTTCACGTTGCTTAAATTCACTGTACAATGCATCTAAATTAAGATATTTTGGTGTAGCCTCAATGAGGATACAGTAAAAAAACAAAAACAAAAAAAGAAAACCCAGATATTTCTAAACGTAAAACATCTGTCAATTCATTAAATTTATTTATAGGGGCGGGGGGCGGATCCGATAAGACAGGTTCCGGATCCAACCGTGGAGGTACTGGATCGGGATCCGGCTTGATCCAGCACAAATTAAGCCCTGAGATTTACACATGTGATGCCACTGCCACAATGTGTTAAATAGTGAAAGAAGTCCCAAATTCTCACTATTCAAGTCAGTTCATCACGTTTTTACAGGGTCTGAGTTTTATTTGGCAAGAATGTGTCAGGTTGGCATGTAGTATACCAGTATTGATAGTTAAATTGTGCTCTATGTCTAATGTGACAGAATTATGTTTATTTAACCAGTGATGCCCTGATATTTGTTCAGTTTTCATGTCAAAATAAATCCAGAAAGAATGTTTCCTCTCGTGTTTGTTGAAACTAAATATAAATCCCAACACAATGACCCCCTTATAGGTCAGACAGCAAACCTTCAAATCGAAATGTATAAATCAGCAACTATCACATTGGGACTCAACAGAGTCCCTAGAAATTTTCCTTTTTATACTTAAAACTTTTTATATCATCCAAAATCTACATGCCTATTACCTACTTTAAAATGCTTTACTAAGAGCTTCTCTTCAACAGGGGATAACAAAGATGGCGAGGAGGGCAGTGTGATTCACTACGATGACGATGCAATTTCAAAGCTGCTTGATCGCAGCCAGGATGCTACTGAAGACACTGAGATACAGAACATGAATGAATACCTGAGCTCCTTTAAGGTGGCTCAGTATGTGGTGAAAGAGGAAGAGGGAGAGGTGAGAGTGTAACAAGATTCCTCAGTTTAGGAATACATTCAGATCAAAATACCTGAAATAGAGATCCCAGACTGGATGTGAACAGGATTTGGTTTTCTTTCTTCATGTTTAATTCTGCAAATGCAGAGATGATTCAGTTCAAAACAGGATATTCTACTTTTGCCGATAAACCTGTTTATTTATTTATTTATTTTACTACAAAGACATTCCTCTTTTGTTGATGTGTAATGTTTTTCAAACACATGCACAGAGGCACACACACATGAGCCTGTCATATGTCCTCTGATTTAGTTGAGAGACTTTTGGCTTTCATGTTTCTTGCACTAATAATAGTATCAGCATTTGACAACAAAAAGGTGTAAATGATGCTGAATGCCGTAGGAGTAGATTCAAAGTCTTTTTATGGATAAATAGAAAAAATGCCAAAACTTGGGTCATATTTAAGTCACAACTGATTTGGGTTTTTATATTAAGTACAACATGCAACTCAAAGACATGCGTGAACTGCGAGTCAATGAACTTTTTAATCGTAGCTAAGACAATGTGAGAAATCTGATAACATATAGTAATATGGAGATTAAAATGTATGTGAACTATGAGTATTAAGTAATTATATCCTTTATTTCTTCTTACCAGCGTTCATTTATGATGTTTGTTTTTACATTTAGGAGGAGGTGGAGCGCGAGATAATCAAGCAAGAGGAGAATGTGGACCCTGACTACTGGGAAAAGCTTCTCCGCCATCACTACGAGCAGCAGCAGGAGGATCTGGCCAGAAACCTGGGCAAAGGCAAACGCATCCGAAAGCAGGTCAACTACAACGATACGACCCAGGAGGACCAAGGTACGCCTCAGCAGACTGACAGACCTGCTCAGTCAGGACCTACATGTCAGACCCTAGTGTGCTGCCATAAGCTTCCACCAAAAAGTGCTACACATTGAGATTGTCACAGAACAATATTCCTTGGCAGTATGAGGTAAAACAACTGCCATGTGTGAGAGCTGGGATTTGGCATTTTTGCCATATTTGAAAAAAAAAAAAACAAAGAAAAACGTATGAGCACCCTGGAAGAGGAAAACTGCTAAAATGGGTTTCTGCTGGCTGCTAGCTTACCACCTGGCCTGTGAACATAAAGCAGAGGAAATATCATTTTGTAAATAAATGAGGGCTCATGTTTGGGATTTGAGTGAATCTGTTTCACATCTTCCCTTTATTTATTAATCATTGTCTTTTGAATTGACTTGCACTGTATGAAAAAGATGGATACAGGCATTGTTGGTTGGTTGAGTTCAGCAGTTTGGCCTTTGCGATCTTGTCACTGATTGGTCAGGGAGTCATCATGTTAGGGTATAAGTAATAATGTCTGCAATAGAACACACCAGCACACTTTCTTGTTGAAAAAAAAAGTCATTCTAAAGTCCACTACCCAAGTGGCAGTAGAAAAAATAGATGCCTCATGTTTCTTTGCACAGATTACATACTGTATGGTGCGCCAAACTAGTAAATGCATGAATATGTGAGTACTGGAAGTATGGATATACAAATCTATGTTTCATTTCTTTCTGATTGTAAGAATTGAGCTTTGTCACTTGCACAGATATTCAAATTCATCTCCTCTTAAAACCCCTCACAAGCCCATTCAGTTCAGTAACCATTCTACACACCTAAAATCCTCACTTGCAAGTTGTTAGACTGGTGTTATTTGATAAACACTCACTCAAGGAAGTTGCCTGTGTAGCCACACGACTTCAGTCATGTTAAGCTGAACCATAGCTAACTGTGATGACTTCTAATTTATATGACCCGTTTTCTTTCCTTTGCTTCCAGAAAAGCTGCCCCCTGCTGGGTATTACATAAAATACAGTTTAAGGCTTATCTGCATTGTCTAAATTAGTTTTAGGCTGGAGCCTGCATTCATCTGTTTTCATACAGTCCAATTAACCGCGTGTATAGACGTGTAAGACGTGTAAGACGTGTATACCTTTGCCACATAATGCGTGACAGTATGATTGCCTAAAACTTTTCTACCTCATGCATTTATAAAGTCTTCTACGCAGCATTCAGAGCACTTCTTTTCAATAGGTTATCAACTTCTCTGTGTATTGCATTTGTCCTGTAGTTGATCTTTTAAGAGTGTGTGTAGTTTCCAAAGCCCATTGCAGCATCAAGTACACTCTAAGTTAAAGTGAGTGTCTGCTGTTTCAGCTCTCACCTCACTTCCAGAGGACAGAAGTGGTGCATAGTGTGCATGCCCAGCAGTTCAGTAGTGGTCTGTAGTAATCTGCAGTGCCACGGCGCCCTCAGGTGGCCACCAACAGAAGCGAATGCAATGTACTGTTTCTCTTTGATGTGTGGCTCAGAATGGCAGGATGATCTTTCAGACAATCAGTCGGAGTACTCCGTGGGGTCCGAGGATGAGGACGAAGATTTTGAGGAGAGGCCTGAAGGTATCCTTATTTGATTTTTTTTTTTTTTTTTTGCTTATTGTATTTATGGTCCCTAGAAATACTGAATCACACAGAGTAGTGTCAGTCAAGGTTGTATGTAAAGGTTGTATTTGTCATGTTTTTAAAAAAAGGTTTGGTCTGGTCTTTGGCAGGTGGACGCAGACAGTCTCGACGGCAGCTCAAGAGTGAGAAGGACAAACCTCTGCCACCCTTACTGGCGCGTGTTGGAGGCAGCATTGAGGTACATATTCTAAGATATTTTAATGACCTTTTCTCTAAAAATACAATCTGCTTGCAACAGTTAGCATATTGAGTTTTTGTGGTCTTAATAATTCTGCCAATTGTGCCTAAAAAGATAAAAAGTTTGAGTTTAGAACCACAACAGGGCAACATGCTGATGGTTTTCTTCCTTGTGTATCAAGTAAACATTGACACAATGAGGATCACGTGTACAGTGTAATACGCAGCCTGTTAGGGCTGTCCCAATCCGATCCCAGTATAGGGTATCGGTGCCGATACCAACAAAAAAACACGGATCGGAAAGTATCGGCCTGCATTGAAATATGCCGATACTGTTGCCGATACCAGGTGATCAACATTTTCTGTCCAGTCCTTTTACCTCAGCACCCTTTACGATATCGCCATAGTACATTTTCTACAGGGTTTACTCAGGTTGTTTTTTCTTAAAACAGAAATGTGCTGTGTGTTACACACAGTCTTTAAATTTATTAAATTAACTCATTGGTTAATAATTAATGACTCAATTTTTCTCTCATCTTCTGTTTTGGACTTTATCAGTTACACCTTAAGGTTTTGAGGTGAGGTTTGACAAAGTATTTTACTTAAAACAAAATGTAAGTATCGGTATCGGGCATCGGCCGATACTCAACCCTCTGTATCGGTATCGGAAGTGAAAAAGTGGTATCGGGACAGCCCTACAGCCTGTTTCATATATATGAAAATATGCTGTATTTGTTTCTGTGACTGCTTTGTTTGCTCTCACTTTCAAATATGCATATGCTTTCTTCTCTTCTTCATCACAAGGTCCTGGGGTTCAATGCTCGCCAGAGGAAAGCCTTTCTCAATGCCATCATGCGCTGGGGCATGCCTCCTCAGGATGCATTTAACTCACACTGGCTGGTTAGGGACCTGAGAGGAAAGAGCGAGCGAGAGTTCAGGTGAAGACCTGAATCAGTGTTCAGTTTTACTATAATGCACCGAGTATGGACTTTTACTGAAACCCTGAGTTACTTTACATGGAGCAGATAGTTCTAAAAGATTATGATGAGAGGAAAGTCTGGGCATATATGTTATCTCCATGCAAACCTCCAGAGGGCTCATATCAATTTTGTAGTTGAGAAGCTGCTGCCACAGCCAGTAGAGCTTATGCTGCTGTTGTTGTAACTGATATATCTCTACTTTTATCTTTTCTTCAAGAGTGTGACATCAAATTGGTAACTAGCATATAAGTGCTAATTTGGGGATTGTTTGTGTTTACCACTTTTACTTGGTAGATGTTAAATTATACTTTGTGCAAATCTTATTTGTTCGCCGGGTAAATGTTTTAAAACCCTCTCTACACTAGTAGAAACAGGAAATTGAGGCACTGAATCCCCTTTAAGTTCCACACATTCTTGGGCGAAAGAATACAATTAAAATAAATGAGCTTTTGGGTAACTCATCAGGTGCCAGTAGATTAAAAAGTAGAAGGCAAACTCTCCCAAGTTGATGAAATGACCATGTTCCCTGACTACTACTGGCTTCTATTACTGATATGTTTGCTGATATTATCAAGTCACTTCTGCCTCTAACGCAGCTATAGTGCAAAATACACAATCAAGATAATCTTTTAAGTATCATAATATGCATTATTTTATGTATTTAGATCACCTCCAATTAATATAGCTTATCATATGTGATTAGTTTCACATGTTTATTCCAAAAAAGAGAGGTAAATAAAGCAGAAAGCAAGTGAAAGATCTCTATTTTAAACTCTTTGGTTTGACAGCAGGAGCAATATTTTCACTGCTTGGAAGAAAGCTTTACAATGTATTGGGCTACCTTGAATAATGATTAAATTTCAGATGGAAAATATTGTTTAATTTCGAGCTTCTACAGGTGATGGCCACTTTCTTCTGCACTGCTGGTTGCAGGCCTGGAAGACTCCAGTAGAAGTAAAGATTTACCCCCCCCCCCACCTACACACACACAAAAAAAGATCAATAACAGCTCTCAATTTCTTAAGGCTTGCGATCAACTGAATGGAGGCAGAATAAATACAGATATGTTTTGGTTGGATGACACAATGATTCCTGCAGAGCAAAAAGATGCAAAGCAAACAAATAAATATCACTCTGTTGACATTTGACATTTAACTGATTGCCTTCCTTTTGTAATATAACTGGACAGGTCTAGTTTGACTAGTTAATTCTCATTCCAACACTATAATACTACTGCTGCTACCTCCCACTGCTTTCCTAACCACAGCTGCTTTCATCAATATCACTGCCCTCCAATTGTTAACAGTTTGACCATCTGACATAAGCGCTGGTGACCTCACAACAAAAGTATATTGCTACTGTATGTCTAAACTATCCTTGTTTTGCAGGGCATACGTGTCTCTGTTCATGAGACATTTATGTGAGCCAGGGGCCGATGGAGCAGAGACCTTTGCTGATGGAGTCCCCCGTGAGGGCTTGTCTCGTCAGCATGTTCTCACCAGGATCGGAGTCATGTCGCTTGTCAGGAAAAAGGTAGTGCTTATTCAGCCAGAGACATCTTTGACACACAACACTAAGTTTTGAACCCAAAAACTAAGAGATTAGATAAAGTAGGTCAGCATGTCCTGGCAGAGGCAAAGGCAGAGAGAGAGAGAAATAAAAAGCTCACTGGGGTATAAACTCTCTTCTACTTAAAGCTTCATATAAAAGCCGAAAAATTTGTTCAAAGGTTTTGTGAGATTTGTCTGCCATACACCTGGAAGGTTAGAGCATGTATGTGAGAAGTCAGCCATTTTTTAATCAGGTTGCACTATGATGTTTCAGAAACATCCGTGGTGCCACCCAGTCATCATGAATTAACTGAGTGCATTGCAAATCACTATGTCACCATGTGTCTACCTGTGTAAGGTTTGCACTGACTGTCTGGAACAATACAGCTCTTCATGCTTGAGGTTTATGTTCTGTGATGAAACTGATGTTTCCCTGTCATATTGTATATTTCTGGTACATTTCAAGATATCTGGTATGTAAGCATTATCACTAAGTAAGTATTTATATCAATTTCTAGTTAAAATCTGGCTAATCTTTTATCCAAATGTCTAAGATCATCTTTTTAAGACATCATCTTTTCAAACAGCTAAAGTCAATTAATAATATTAGCAATGCAAGCTTAGAAGATATGTAAGTAAATATAGGCACTGATTGGTTAGCTCATCAAATAAAAAGAATTATTTTAATAGCTATTCTTTCACCAATAATATGTTTTTCAATATATCTGTGTTTGAACTTAAGTGGCCACTCTGAGTACAGGCAAAATTAACTACTGATTCAGTCGTTATTTGAATTGATTCAGCAAATAGATTGTAAGTAAGAAATCCACTCAAACCACTAATTGATGAAATTATGTCATCCCTTAAAAGTATAGGTTTTTCATTATTAGTGTAAAAGCGTCTCTCTTTTTCTGCAGGTCCAGGAGTTTGAGCACGTAAACGGGAAGCTGAGCTCTCCAGATCTTATTCCCATTGGCATGGAACTGAAGAAGCTCACTGAGAGTGTATCCTCTGATTCAAACACCCCTGTGCCAGCCAGCCCTGTTGCTACCCAGCCCGGCACTCCCATCCCACCAGGTCAGAACACAGTGTCTGGTCATGTTTTATTTTTCTCTGAGTGTGAAAATAATACTCATAATCAGAATCAAAAGAATGGAAAAGTGAAAAAAGGAAAACTAAGTTGTTGTTTTCCGGACTGTAGAGAGGACTGAGTCTTTGGTGGGTTCTGCTGAGGACAAGGAGACCACAGAACAAGATGGAAAGAAACTATCAGAGCAGGAAGTGAGTCCTTTTTTTCTTCTACTACCCATCTCTTTTATTCTGTTCTCCTTTATTCCTTTGACTACCTTATAATGAGTCATCATGTTGTAAAATAAGTCTTTTTTTGAGCATGCAGGAGATGCTTCTGCCAATCTCAGACACCTTTTAAGTTGTCCTTATGCCAACTCTCCTCTTCCTCCTCTTGTTGCCCTGTCTATTTTTACTTCCCAGCAGGCTTCCAGTGCAGAGCCAGCATCTGCACCTGAGAAGGCGGCTGACAGTGAAGAGAGCAAGGCCAGCTCAGAGGAGAAAACTGGAGATGAGCGGAGCAGAACTGAATCCCCCTCCACAAAGACCGAGCTATCCGCTAATCCGAAAGAGTCTCCTTTCAAGCAATCAGAGATGCCATCCAGTCATACCTCACCTAAGAGTGAGTGGTGCATGATTCATGCGCTGCAAAAATTATTCATCTGCAAGCGTGTGCATTGTATATTTAACATTTGTTTGTTTGTTTGTTTCTGTTATCCTCAGTGGAGCCCTGCAAAGAAACAGAGAAGTTTTCAGAAAAAGCAGAGGCTGGTTGTCCTCCAGAAAAAACTGAAGACAAAGAGAATAAGTCAGGTATGGAGTGCATGATGTGAATTCTGATATGAAATAAGGGGATATGGCAAAAAAACAGCTGTGCACCTGTAGGAAACAACTCGTTAGAGGTAGTTTGAAAAATGATCCTGCGTTGTGTAACTTCCACAGATCATATGAAGAGTGAAGATGCGTTAGAGGGTCGATTAAATGGGGACAAAGACACTTTGGATGAGATGGATGAGGGCAGGAAGGAAGACAAAAATGGATTCAAAGCCAAGTTCATGTTTAATATTGCTGATGGAGGTTTTACAGGTAAGAATACATCTTTGTTTTGAATTATTACAGGCAAAAAAGTGCCTCCTTCCTCCCTTACATAAATGTGTAAGTCTGTGAATAGAATCTGATGTAGTGGATAAGACCATCAATTGAAGTGTAACAATCTATATTAAAAAGGCAAATTCATGAATTAGAGGTTAATTGGGAAGGTTTTACGATTAATCTTCATCTAAACCCGGACTGAATTTCACATTAATGGAGCTATACCTGATATTATTTTAATATTTCTATGAAAAATGGTGAAAAATTCTACACGGTATATTACGTGGTAAAAGGGGGAAGTCCATATAAATGAATGACTCATTGATTGCGCATATGTACGAGGCCAGGCCGTTTTAGTTAGCAAAAGCGACAAATTTTTTAGCTTTAGTGTGACACTCTTTCTCGGCCTGTGAGGTTAAATTCCGTAACTTCCGGATTCCGATCAGCTAGTAAGAGTGTTCCCCTAGGGAATCAGCAAGTTACTGAAGTTAACCCCATTGGCAGAGAAAGAGCATCAGGCCAAAGATTAATATTAACCACTATAGCAAACTAAAATGTCCTGGACTCGTACATATACGCAATCAACGAGTCATTTATTTTTACGGACTTAAAAAGTATAAATCCGACATGTTTATGACTCAAAACTATTGTACTGAATATGTTGATTTTGTTCGTAAGCTGCTTAATTTTTGATGTGTAAAAGCAAGTAGAGCTCACTTATCACTACTCTAATAAAATTGACATAGAATTTATGTTTAATGTTATTTGTTATTTCTATTCAACAGAACATCTAAACATTTGGAACATTTGGTTGATTTTTTTTATTTTTATGACAACTGTCTTGTTTCACTGTCAGAGTTGCACACCCTCTGGCAAACCGAGGAGCGAGCGGCACTGTCTTCTGGAAAGATGCATGACATCTGGCACCGTCGCCATGACTACTGGCTTCTGGCTGGCATCGTAACGTATCCTTTCCTATGTCAGAGCAAGAGGCTCAGCATCTCGCATAGTGATGTAATTATTTATGACAGGAAGGAGCTGTAGAGGAAAAGCGGTTATTTACAAAATCTGAGGAGTGATTTACAACTGTGCTTTCCACAAACCCCATGCCTTCGTATTTGAAGGATTTTTATGAGCTTCTGTGCTTCTGCTTCTTTCCCTTGATCAGAAAAATATCTCAGACATGGATATGCTCGCTGGCAAGACATTCAGAATGACCCCCGTTATGCGATTCTCAACGAGCCCTTTAAAACTGAGATGCATAAGGGCAACTATCTTGAGATGAAAAACAAGTTCCTGGCTCGTCGCTTTAAGGCAAGTTTTTCACTCTTTGTCTCTGAACAGAACAACAACTGAAAAGAGACATTTTAAGCCTCCAGTCCAAATGCAGCTAATTGCCATCGCCTCTGACTATGGTGCTTATGTTTCATTCCTTTCACTTTCCCTCTGTGTCTTTGTAGTTGTTAGAGCAAGCTCTGGTGATTGAGGAGCAGCTTCGGCGGGCAGCTTACCTCAACATGACCCAGGATCCCAGCCACCCGGCCATGGCTCTCAACACCCGCTTTGCTGAGGTGGAATGTTTGGCCGAGTCTCATCAACACCTATCCAAAGAGTCTCTGGCCGGGAACAAGCCTGCCAACGCCGTGCTGCACAAAGGTCTGTGATTCAGCTCCAACGCTAACCCCAACTCAGGTGTTCTCCCTCAACGGCCATAACTGGTATAAAGGGAAAATAATCCCCTAGAATTGACTTTTCATGAGGAAAAAAATGGACTTTGCTTGCTGTGTGGATACATTAGAAAAGAGTAATTTGGATTCCCTTAAAGTCGATTTTAAGAATATTTCACAATGACTGGAATTAGAAAACATATTTTACTAGTTTTTCTTTTTTTTAATAGTATGTTATTTATACATCCATCCAGACAGAGAAACAGGGTGGAGAGGAAGTGCACGCAGATGTTTCCATATCACTGTTCTGTGAAGAGCCTCCAATAGGCACTGAGTGAAGATCCTGTTCACACAGTGGCTTCATTTTATGTTAATTTGAGTCTTTATAAAAAAATGAAAAGCTTGCAGTGATTAATAGAATGAAAGATTGGAAAGAGTTAAAGACTTAATGAAACTGAGGCATTAAAAAACCTGCTGTCTTTGACCCTTGTGAATTTATCTGCCAGTATAAAATGTTATGGCATTTAGTTCTTGGCAGTTTGTAAATTCAACCTCTAGTGCATGCAGTTATTTTGCCTTTTTGGATGATTTAAGGATTGAGGTACTTCTAAATCCGAGTTTTCATGCATTTTCCTTGTCGTTTGCCTCAATAGTTTTTTTTTTTTTTCTCTGGCTCACTACAGGCTCAGGAAATAACCGTGTTTACCTAAGTGATACACAGTTGTCACTGCGATTGGCTTAGTGTGTGTTCTTGTGCTTCTACAGTGCTGAACCAGCTGGAGGAGCTTCTGAGTGACATGAAAGCAGATGTGACACGACTACCCAACATGCTGTCCAGGATCCCGCCGGTGTCGGCCCGCCTGCAGATGTCTGAGAGGAGCATCCTGAGTCGCCTCACCAGCCGAGGCAGCGAACCTCCACCGCAGCAGGTGAGATTAGATGTGACATCAGGAAGGTCAGATGGCTTCAAACAAATCTCTGTACAACCAGCTCATGTGTTGCAAAGCTGGTAGTTTTAGGACTTTTGGCAGACTCATGGCAGTAGCTGCTAGACCCAAAAATACTGACATTTTCTAACCAAAGCCGATGCTAAAATTTTAGGGAATATATGTTATACACTTGTTTAGATCACTGATAACAATCTCAGACAGGTTTGAAATTTAATTTCCCTGGTGAGATTAACCCATTGGTACCAGACGTCACATGGGCAGGATATGACAAATACATGTGTTATATTCAGTCTCCTATTATGTTGTGCATTATGAGAGATTTTAACGATTAATGCCATCCATGCTATGATCATAGCCATATACTCAGTAAACACTTATTTCTGACCCGTCACAGATGGGCTTTATCTTTGAAGCCATGCTGCACTCCAGTAGCAGATGATACTGTCACAAAAAGAGGTCCCAGTTTCTATGCAGTATGGAAAAAAGAAAAATGAAAATGCAAATGAAAAGCCTAAAATAGTGCAATGCCTTATGAAAAAAAAGTATCGGACATCTGACAAAAACGTAAAAGTTAAATAAAATTAGCAATATTGGAA
Organism: Craterocephalus amniculus; assembly: GCA_036024015.1. Classification (NCBI taxonomy): domain Eukaryota; kingdom Metazoa; phylum Chordata; class Actinopteri; order Atheriniformes; family Atherinidae; genus Craterocephalus; species Craterocephalus amniculus. The sequence goes on along the minus strand of JAVQJG010239989.1, from coordinate 54,583 downwards.
GGACTATTTTAGAAATTAAAAGCTCAAAACCATTGATGTTCTTGGTACTCAAGAGTTAACAGCTGCATTGTTCTGAAAGAAATCAGTGGAGAGTCAAAACTGCTACTATTACCAATGGTAGTTTTTCCTCAGGTGAAATGGGCACCCCCACCCTAAAAAAAAAAAATATCCTAAAGCTGTTTATTTCATCAACATGCTCCACATTTTGCATCCAGTGGATTAAACAAGAATTGAGTTGTTTCATTTTCCCCCTCTCCTGTGTCTTTATTTTCCAGAGTGTGATATGCATGTTTTATCCTTTATATAAAATATAATCTCAGTTAAGGTGTCCATCCTCTCTCACACTGCTTCTTTGGTTGCTATGGCAGCTCTTGCTGTAACCAGATAACAAATGGATTTGTTTTTCCATATTTATAATTTTTTCCTTTTATGCTGTAAGAGAAAACGTAATAAAAAAATCTACTTAAATTAATTAAATGGATTAAATGAATTAGTTAAATGTTTAAAGGCACAAATTTTTACTGTACAGCAACTGTTTTGGTCAAATTAGAGAGAGCGGTTTGCCATCACATTTACCTGTAAGTCAGTTATATAATCTTGTGGGATGCAGAGGGGTAATTCATCTTTCTTGCTTGTTTTACAGCCTTTTAGCCAGGGTGGGTTTAGCTGCTCCCAGATGTACAGCAGCAGTTTTGGAGGGGGATTCAGAGGACCAGGTGGACAGCCCATGGTCAACTACAGTCAGATGCCCCTTGGACCTTACGTCAGCGGTAACAACCAACACCTGCAATAAATCATGGGTGACATGAGCAGCGCCTGATGTGCATGTTTGAGTGAAGGTGCACTAGTGCACGTGGCAAAATAATTACTGGCGCCAAAAACAATTTAGGTGAACAAACTGTCGATATTTGTGAAATATTAGCCTGAAATGTATAAAATCTTTTGATGATTCAGAACTGGTATATTGCAAGTTTATATTATATAAGTACTTAAATATGAACTAAACTGGACTAATCTATGGCATGATTGTTGTGTTTATGAAATTATTTAAAACTGTATAATAATACAATCAAACTTTTATAAAAAAGAAAGATACAAATTTCAGGATTTTTTGGTTAAAGGTAATGAGTCATCAGGATGAATTTCCTCGCTGTGCAAAGCTGCCTTCCTTCTAAACACGGAGGGAAACATATCCGAAAATAAATCCCAGCCATCATGTGTATTTCTTGTTTAAGAGTACAAAAAAATGAATCTCAGATTTTCCATAATATGAGAGGGAGGAAGTGATGTTTCAGAGAAAAAAAAAGGATTCAAACATCAAACTTTTTTTTAATTTGCCGTTAGTCTACAATCGGACTTCTTAAAAGGACTTTTGGCTTCTGGAAGCCTTTGGTTAACAGTAGCTAGACAGGAAAGGAGGTCAGTAAGAGAGTACCGGGGATAAGAAGGGATAACAAGTTAATCAACAACTTTTTAAAATTGAAAATGAAAAATATGTGAATGTACAACAAGCACAGCACGATTCCTTAGGTGGAGACATAGATAGACCCTTGTTCAGGCAAGCGTTGCAGCAGCATATTTACAAACGATTTCACTGACTGAGACACAAAAGAGCAGTCATGCCAAGTCAGTACCCATTCTACATTAATAGACATTAATATCTGACTGTAAGCCAGGGCTGATCATGTACGCACTCATCAATTTTACATGGCTTGCAGAGGTAAATATTTCCTGCAGCTGGGAGGGACTGCCAGAAAAAGTTGCTACATTTGTTGTTTTGAGTTGCTAGAGCTGTTTGACAGAGAAATTAATTTAGCAACACTGTCATCTAACGGCTTTTTTCTTACAGGTATAGGTGAGCATGTGGTCCAGAATTAGGTGCACTGCTCCAATTTGATGTGCACAAACATACAGAACACACCCATGTGGTATTTCAAGCCATACATGCAAAAGACTCATGGAGTGGCTTCAGCAAAGAACTAATGTACACTGAAAAGATGTATTTAGAAAAAAAAGCAAAACATTTAAATATAGAGATTAATTAATTCCATAAAGTCAGTCAGTATTAGTGATCTGTAACAACTTATTGTCATTTATTTGCTTCAGTTTTTTTGTATGACTAATATAATTGCTAAGTAGAAGTGAAATGCAGCAAAACCTAAAATGCTATCTGAAGCCGGTTCAGTCAGATAACTCATGTGACTGTTCATAAAAGTTGTCCAACATTGATCCCATCACTCATTTTCTCAGTTTGATCCCCGTGATGAGAAACCGTCTCCTGTTCCTCTCAGAGCCTACAGGCTAATGCAGAACGGCAGAAAAGCAAGCAGCATCGAGAGTTTGAGCTGCAGCAACAATAATGACAAGAAAAGCAGGCAGCTCGTGGTGTTTGAGATGGCAGCAAGTATTAGGCAGAGACATGAAGCGTGCAGCGTAAATAGGCCACCCAGATTGGGCGGGTATGTTTCATGTACAATGTGTGGCAGATCACATGGGAAACAGCAGGAGAGCTTAAGCTGCCTGCCACAACATGCTTGGAAGAGTCATTTCATTCATCTGAGGCCACATAAGGCGATGTCACCATCAAAGGAGCCATTCAGATCTTTAACATTTCCCTTTAGCCAAACTTATTTGTTGCAGTAACCGTAACCCTAACCCCTCTAACCCTAACCACGTCACCTGCTATAAATATGCTCATTGTTTGCAGAGCTCCATTAAGATATTTAGCCCAGCTTTAGAGACTCTTCTCCTTATCTGCATGTACTTTGGATGTGCTCACCCTCAGAATATATCATTTTGTTTTAAAAGGTATAGTTTGCTGCGCTTGTTTTGTTTTAAAACAACAGTGCATGATATAACTTGATGTTTCTCGCTGTCCTATGCTTTATCTGTCTGAGCATTCACATCTACATTCTCACAATTAAAGACTAAAAATCTAATCTTCTCCCCCCTTTTTAGTTTCCTCTAACGGCCCCCCGCCTCCCACAAGCCATCTGGACAAGAAATCACTGGACTCCTTGAGAGATGTGGCCACGCCTGACCTCAAGTCAGGCAAACCCAGTGATGTCATCTGTATTGAAGACTAGACCCGCTCTGTATCAATGACCCGAGGTCAGAAACTCCCAGGGATGGAATCTGTGTGGATGACTGCTGCCCTTCTTTTACGCTCCATCCTCCTCTTTCTCCTGCTCCCTCCTTTCTCGCCATCTACTAAATCAAGCTCTCTGCTGTGTGTGGTGAAGGAAATGAACCTTTTTTTTTGGATTCATGCAGATGTATCTATCTTAAAAATTGCACTTTTGTCTTTCAAGGATTCTATAGAAGTATTTCAGTAGGTATTTGTTTTAGTTTATCTGTGATGGAAAGCTGCAGATCGGGAGGGAAAGGGAGCAACTTCCCTGGAAGAGGACTTTCTGAGCCCTGCACTACATCAGGAAACTCAAGCAAGTTGAGTTTCTGATGATCTTGATTGGGCCCATTTTTAATCATGGAATGTGAATTTTGTTTGTGCAAGCTTAAACTTTTCCATCCCGTGCGTGGCCTCTTGCTTTCATCCATCTGCCAATGCACTGTACACTGTGACTGTGACGTTACGGAGCCTTTCCTCATGAAGAGAAGAGGAGAGAAGAGAAGAGAAGAAAAGAAAAGAAAAGAAAATAAAAGAAAATAAAAGAAAAGAATAGTAAAAGAAAAGAAAAGAGAAGAGAAGAGAAGAGAAGAGAAATCGAGGACATCTTCCGTCATTATTTGACATGAGATTGTTTATGAAGGCCGATATCTTTAAAGTTACTTTACCTATGTGTTTTTTATCATTCTTGTTGTAACCAGTGGAAAAGATATCAATATAAAAGCAACACAAAACCTATAATGTATGCAGTAGCAGGACTTGGCCTGAATCCATTGCAGACTACCATCTGCTGGTAACTTGGAGAAAGTAGCTGTGGGTGAAGCTGCAGATACACCTGACTGCAGCAGATGTGAAGGCTGGCCTCTTATACTGTACATACTCACAGACAGCTATTTATTTTACCTCCCATAGGTCTAATGATAGTAAAAATATGTGCAGCTATATGGATGAGGTAAGAGGCTTGTCTCGGCGTACCTGGAAACCAAGCCGAGCAGAAAGAACTTTACTGAGAAGGCTTTTTAAGGCATTTTAGAGAAGACTCGGCTTTTCTGTGTATGGTACAATATTTGTGATTCTTTCTTTACTCGAATTTTAGCATTAGATGTGGAGCTTAATCCTGGGGCCATGAGCAGGAGGAGTTTACCATAAGCAGGAGCGCGTCTAGTCCACAAACAGGGCTTCGGTGGTCAGGGTGACTGAAAGCCCTGTTTTTACCTGCTTATATCCCATTTTACTTGTTCAACCTTTTTTGGAGCGCATATGCTTATGATACAGTGTCACATTCAGTTTGGTATGATAACCAGGCTTTTGTTTCCCTCTTTATGTTGTGGTAGAAGCAGACATATTTGGTCACATGGTGCCGTTATGGATTCAGAATGGTTTGTTCCTTGATGCAGTCTATTTCCTCCTCAAAGGCAAAGCCAGTGAATTGAATATGCCACAGTTGGAACCTTCATCTGAAGGAATGTTCTCTATGTGTCAACTTTTACGGACCAATATTGCACAACATTATTTTTTAGATTATTCGTCCGCTTACAGTCTGTATTTCATTCCAAATCTGTTGAAAGCATGTTAATAGTACAGCTTCTGTGCACTAAACTGACTTCATTTAGTGTAATAACGTTTCTTTTTGCTATACTTTCCCCTGAATTGTTGATTTATTGTGTGAAATGTAAAAGAAAACAAAAAAACAAACAAAAAAATAACAAAGAGAATAACACAATGCAATGATTTACAAATAATTTCAGTTCTAAATTTATCTAAGAAGAAAAAAAAAAACAGCAACTGACATATACAAACTTGGGTTTCGATGCCAGCCGTGCATTTTAAAAATGTGAGAAAAAGAAATTCAATTGCGTCACAGCTTCTTTAACAACAAACTCTGTAAGCATCTGGATACCAAAGAAACCCAGTTTTCTACAGTGTTTTTTGTTTTGAGTTTTTTTGCAACCATTCTTTGTTAATACAAGTTTTAGTTACAACCTAGAATCTTCTCTCTCATGCCGCTAATATTTTTCATGCCGGTATCTTGAATAAATTGCAGACAGGTCAGCTGAAGCAGCTCTGTCCTTCTACAGCTGTTTTGTTATTATATGTGCTCAGAGGTTTGATGTCTTGTTGCTAAAATAAGCAAGGCTTTTACTGAGAAAGACATCACCTGGATGTTAGCCTATGTTGCTCCAAAACTCATATAAATCAATTGGTGTTAATAGTGCCTTTTACAGATATGCTAATGAACCCCATACTGCAGGATATGCTGGCTTTTAATCTGTACTGCCAGCAGGCTGGGTGCTTCCTCTAAAGTTTAGCCTGAAGGGTGCATCATTCACATTTGCAGTTGAATGTCCTTAGGCCGAGTGAATTTTCATGACTTTTTTTTTCACTTTAGATGGGAGACTTTGAATTTTCGTAGTTTCGGTGATGGAGGTTTTCCAAACATTGGCCCGCCTTTTAATGCTTTTCCATCTAAGCTCTAAAAGATTACATCTATTTATTTGTGTTTTTATTTATTTATTTATTTATTGATAGATTTCTAACGTAGTTTGCTGCAGAAAGTTTAAGATCTCAGAATCATTTTGTGATTTCTTTTTTTTTTGGCTTTTGTTTGCATGTTTGGGACATTGTTTTCATGGGTCAGGAAATCCTACGGTTGATCCTTCCTCCAGTTTTATCTATCTTAAATGTTAAGTTTTTTCAACTATGTGCTTTTATGAAGCATACTTAACTTTTAGCAGGTTTTTTAATAGTCCCACTGTTTTGAAATGTGTTGTTGGCATCAAATTCAAAAAAGGAGAAAAAAGAACTTGGGCTACAATATGATGAGTTTGGATTATTCAAAGCTGAATACAGGATTTCAGTGTTTTGAAGTGCATTGCTTATATCTTTATTTAAATTTTATAAAAAGCCCCACCTTTTTATTTGGAAGTAGATCTTTGAAATTGTTACATTTTGATCTCTTTGAGGTGGATGCTGAAATATTCAGACTCAAACTGCAGGTCTTTATTAACGTTTGTCTTTTCATCCCTTTTTCCAAAGATCAGTTAAATTATCACTTTTTATCTTCATTCCCTGCAAAAACATTTGAATTTTTACAGATTGACACTTGTGGTTGACTTTTCTAAAGTGAGGAGGCTGTCTTGTAAAAACAAAAAAAGAAGAAAAAAGGTGTATTTTCTGCCCTTCCCTTTGCAGATTCGAATGACGGCCCTCAGGCTCTCATTTTTCATTCGCAAAGATTGTGTCACTTTAATCTCCTCAGTCATGATCTCTTAAAATGTTCTAACTTGAAACTCAAAAGTGTCAAAAAACACTATTTTATGGGCAAAATCATGAGATGAACCTTGAAGTGCATCATACCACTTTCTGTGCTACTCTTTGTTAGTAATGTTTATCGGTGCTTAAAGTTGTTGTCTGTGTTTCTGTTGACGCCCATGAAATACTTGACCATGACATGTATTCGCTTGCTTGACAGACTGGACCTCAGAAACATGTAAATACTTGAACGATTTTTTCAGAGATAAGTTTGTGTCATATACTTTTTTGTATTAAGCTGACAAAAAAAAAGATGAATGTCCACTGAATGGTGTTACCATAGAACTGCTCTGTGCACAGCGTGTGCTCGTCAATCAGAACCATGTCTTTTCCCTTTTGGAGTGGTAACATCACGAACATCATACTCCAATAAAATGCAATCAAACTGAAGTCAGTATGAATGTAATGTCCGTTGAAAAGGCTTCAGTCTAATATTATAAATATGTTAACAATGTATGTACTTGCTTATTAACATGGCTTCAAAAGCTACTAAAAGACCCTGATTAAAGGCACCTTTGTTGCAGTGAATGCACAGCATGTGAAGCGTTTGACGGTTCACTCTTGGGGGGGAAGGTGGAGGTATATCTAGCATTTACAGAGACAAGGCAGTGTTAAGGTTCAGATATCTGTATTGTATGGCAATTGAATGAAAAAGTGAATTGTCATCTTTTTATTTGTATTCTGTGTATTTGTTCAGTGTGTTTTAATAAATCTTCTGGACAGCAATGACAGTTTGTGGTCGTTTCTCGTCTTGTTGTCCGGCGGCCAGACAAATGAAGAAGCTCACATGAGAATCACTGAGCAGAGTGAAGGTGGACTTCTTATTTAAACAAATTGCATTCCTGACACATGTGTGCATGTTACCTTGTGCTCATTGTGCGGTGCTGGTGCTATTTTGACGAACCCACAATACTACAAACGTGACTGACAGCAAAAAGAGAAACCCAGACACAGTAAGAGCAAAAAGACTCCCAGCCGTTTTACAATGTCAGTCGAGCTAAAGGACAGCACCAGATCAAGCAGTTGCAAAAAATCAACATGTTTGGCCTTTTTTTCCTTAGATAGGCATGTTTTACTTGAATTTGTAATATTGCTCTGCACATTCACTTCATAACATAACTGTAATTTAGTCTTCGAAGTAATCATTTTTAAATCTTTTTCATACAATGCGTGGTATACAATATTACAATTATATCAATGAAATTGACCAAAGGTAAAGTTTAAAAAAAGAATAAATGTTTCTAAAATGATAATTAAGGAGTTATAACTTTGGTGTCCTGTTAAGAATTGGATCATGGAAGCATATTTTGCATATAATAATCCTGATAAGATGCTTTAACAAATGATCAAAGCTCACCAAAGCTTAGCAACAATCTAAAATCATCTTATTTTCTATGTTCAACTAAAAAAAAAACCTCGCTATCCTTTTCATCTGAATAAACGTGCTTAAAAACCCAGCCATGTGCAGCAAACTCACAGCTGACCTGTGTGCTATTTCAGCAGCCACCTTTATCCCATACAGGAAGTTTCTCTGACACACTATTGCCCCTAATTCCTTTTGTCCAGCCCACTTGTCCAGAACATCTCTCCCCCTCATTGGCTAAAACGCCAGCCTCCAGGCTCATTGGCCAGGAGCTCAACTTTGTCACTCTCCTATTGGCCGGCTGAGCCTGAAAGCCATCACCCTGCTTTGTGCCGCGGTGTGGACAGCGGCAGGGCTAGAGTGGGAGGAGGGAGGAAAAACTAAAGAAAGGGACAGATTGAGAATGGATGGGCTGTGGGGCTGGGGGTGGGGGGACATCTAAAAAACATAGAGGGACAGAGATACAGAGCGAGACAGAGGGAGGAACAGAAGCAGGCGGGCGAGAGAGGTTGATAGAGAAAGGGGGAGGGAGCGAGGAGGGTTACCTCATTTAGAGCAGCTAGTGCACCACGGTGCACGGGAGAAGTTGTGGGAAAGTAAACAGGACAGGAGATTTTTCCAATCTGTGCTCAGCCACTTGCAGCCCTCACGGGGAAGCGTAAAGATGAGTGTGCTGCACCCGGCAGTGTGCTAAAACCTGACAGCGTCTATGGGAGGTTGCCGGGATTAAAGGGTCACCAGGGAGTCTCTGAAGCTTCTTGGAGGACATACAATTAAGAACCAGAAGGTGAGATGTGGATATATTTATTGCTCTCAAAACACTCTTTCCTTTATTCTGTCCCCCCCCCCTTTTTCTCACCCACCACTCTCAGCATGTTTAGCATGTTGCAAAGCCAGCAGCTTTGTCCAAAGGGGGGGTGAGTGTGCTGGTTTGTGCCTCTGACAGCTATAAGGGCAGCTGAGAGGAGGAGGAAGAGAGAAAGAAAGCAGAGAGACATGTGGCCCTTTGCTAGAGTACACACCATCATGGACAATTAAACTTGAGCAAGCCGGGATACAGAGGCCTTGTTATGACAGCAGCAGTTCCTGATTCAGACACCAGGAAGGATGAGTGAGGGACTGGCAGCTCGTCCCGGGTCCGGCACCTCTGGCCAGCTGTTTTCCCGCAGAATGGGCACAGCTCTTCCAGCCCTCAGGCTATAAAAAGAGATTCTGCGGCCAGGGCCCCGGCCTCCACGATTCCAGTTTGACGGTTGCTTCCCAGGGTACAAAAGCCCCTCCCAGGATGGATTTCACACTGCCTCTGTGCTCTCAGCAGAACAGAGAGAAGGGGGGAGAGGGGTGAGAGAGGGGGAGCAAAGGACCTCTGACACACACAGTCTATGCTGTGACTAAGTCATTAGCATTTTATGCTAGGGCACTGTTTCTGCCTCGCTTGCCGGATGTCCAAGAGCTTTTTTTTTCTTTTAAGAAGCTCCATGGACTCAGTGTGTCAGTTTTCCCCCCTTAGTCACTTACAACAGACATTCATAGTCTGTGCATGCATGGCCCCAAACTACCACAAAGACTCCAGTACACAGATGGGAGCCTGAGTCTCCAAGGAGAAGAAACTGTGTACTCGCACCATCATGTGCACACTTGTAAGACTTTAGTGCTTCACAATAAGTTATTTTATAGTGACATGGCTGCCAGATGCCCACCGGTAGATTGTGTGACACGCCGACTACAGTCATGTGAGAATGTTGGATAATTAACTTGTACAAGCGAGGCAGGACTGTTTGTAGGTTGAGGCTTATCTGCGGGATTTTCTGTCATGCTCACATAACCAGACTTAACTTGTCTTATTTTTTCCTGTAAATGTTGTCTGATAAGAGACTTCAGGCATCCTTTTATATCCTCTGGAGCTTTGATTAAAACTCAGCCGTAGGACGAATTAATTGGCTTAATGCAGAAAAAAAAGAAAAAAAAAACAGAAAAAAAAGCACATAAGCTTTCTTTGAGATTACTTTTATGTTCATATATTTTCATTTGAGATATCAGATATGACAGGCACTTCAAATGAGCAGCCGCCCATGTTTGGCGTCAGTTTGCTTTGTTACCTTGAACTACACAATAGCGAGCAGCAAATAAACATTGTCAGAACCGATGACAGATAGCAGCCGACTGTGGGAATCCCAGGACTTGGCCACAGATCCATAAAATGTGTTAACATTTAATTGTTCAGATCTACCCAACTTTTCAAAACTCCTAAGTCCAAGTCTTAACTCTAACAAACAAACAGGAAACTTCTTTGAGCCGGGTGGATTTGGGAGAAGAGGCTACAGTATGAATGCACCACTGTTAAACAGATCTACAGTCCTTGTACTTTTCTAATGTAGCATTGAAGAGGGTGTTTTGAAGACTCCTCAGAAGAAATTTTCATGATGTACTTTCTGTGTTCAGAAGTGTTCCTTCTTTTTTTTGAGAACTCATTGAACCATATGCGTACATCATCCACCAGCACAGATACAGTTTGGGGGATATTATTTATTATTACCAAGTAAAGCCTCAGTAAATGAGGATAAAGTCAAACAACTGTCTCTCTGGGTTTATAATCACACTGATCAATCAGAGGGCATTAATGACAGATAGTTCAATATTTCTGGTATACAGACTCAAAAAACTCAGTTGTACCACAAAAAGTCTTTCATTTTTTTATAGCTTATTGATCTAACTGTATACATAATCAGCAAGCTAAGATACAGTTTTTGCAAGGCACATAGCAAAATTTATGTCACAGATCTTGTGCAGAGGCTATTTGAGGGCAAGCCAGTCCCAGATCATGTCTCACTCTGCCAGCATTGCACCTCATTTTGCTTTTCTTTCAAATGATAATGCTACAAAGAATGCCATTGTTTTTATTTAATAATTCAATGAATCAGAAATTTGAATCATCTGGCCAAGACATTATTATTAGTTTGGTTAGAAATAAAATAGTTGCATTCTCTTGTTTCCTAAATCATTCATTGTGGGATCTTTTTCTAAAATTCATTTTTATATATGTTATTGAACTCTTTTGCAAGGCACTGGAAAAAAAATAAATCACTCAGTGAAGCAGTGTCAGGGTCCTTTACCTGAGAATAAGCCCCAAAAGGCCAAACAACCCACACAGTGCCCCTTATTATTTAAACCTTCATCAGATCCCGAATATCAGTGTAATCCAGGTCTAACAATGCCAAATATATGAATAAATTGTTGTTTTCCCAATTATTCTGAGCATTAGCTGTCGAATGAGAAGCTTGTATGGCGAAGTAATCCCCATCTCCCCAAAGTCAGGAATCCTTAAAATAATTTCTGGACTGAGACGGTGATCCAGATCAACCCCCAAAATTAGATTTTCGTTCCTTACAGCATTTCAGAGATTTCCTGAAAATGTCATCAATATCTGTCCATCACTTTTTAAGTTGTGTTGCAAATAGACGGACAAACGTAACTCGCCAAAAACACAACCCCCACACATGGTGGATGCAATAATTACTGCAATACTACCAATGAGAGGTTCTTTCCTATTTGGCTGATTAAGTCCTGGTAGAGACTCTTCTTCGGCCTGAAAGTGTCCCTAAAGTTGTTGCTGCTAATCAGGCTGTCAAACTGCAAAATGAGAGAAGTGAGGATTAATAAGAGAAAGGGACAATCAAGGAGCAGCATTCTGTAGCTTTAACACCTTTAAAGTGTGACCAGGGCCAGTACGAAAAGACGTGAATATGATCTTCTATTCTCTGCCTATTGTTATTCTCGTTAACAGTCTTTCTTCCCAACTACTTAACTATAAAGTGGCAATGTTCATGTCATTAGAATAAGAGGCCACTTTCAGAAACTAATCCTGGAAGAAATGATGAGTGTGCTACAGTAACTTCTCCAGAATCTTGTACCACTGCTAAGAAGAACTAAAGTTCAAGCTGCAGTTCTGATTGGCCGTAGGAAATAATGTCCTCTCATTGTGGATGTGCCACTCATAGTCATTACTCATTGCAGTTCCTTTTCTAACACAAGCTAACATGTTTTTCTCTCTTTTTCTTGAAGAATTTGAGTATCTGACTGAGTTCCTGGTTAGTAAGCCATGAGTACTCACTGATCATCAGTGAAAGGAAATGCATTTGAATAAACAGGAATGTAGCCTTTATAGAGGAATAGATCTGGTGATTATTACAGTGTAATAAATTGGGTTTACTCTTATTTGACTAATGAAGACGAATTTGTGAGTCACGGGGATTCCTCAGCCTGAAAGCAGCTGGATGAAGTCTTCTGTGGAAGCTAAACATGATCATATCTTTCCTTTCGCTTGATTCCTTGAAGTATATAGTCTGAAAGGCATGTTTATACCAGGAAGGAAGTGTTTGTTGCACGCAGGCAGAAGCTATCCAAGGTTGACTCTGCAGAGGCCTTTTGTTATGATCCTGTTTCTGTTTGCATCGTAACAATCTGGCTCTGTTTTTCATGATGGATGAATTATGAGCACTGCTTAATTTTCATGCAGCCTTAGATTTACATTCTAGATCTCACATCTTACAATTATTATGTTAAAAGAAAAACCTCCATTGAACTGTTTGACGATTTCTCAGGAAGTTCTAGGGTTTTATCCGTGCTCTATTTCTTAGCAAGATGTTGCCATCTCTATTTACTCTGGAAATAATGTCACACTGACTGAATCTAAAAAAAGCGCCTAACATCTGTGTTCAGATTTGGCTGTTAAGTTTTTTTTTTACACAAGGTAAAAACTCATGTTTGTGGTGTTGCATGCCTGGTTGCCTCTTGATTAGTGATATGGGTAACATTAGTATTAGTTTTGCAGAGTATTTCTCTTTGCAGAGAAATAATCCCCCCAAATAATTCCCAAAATAGAGCTGAAATATTACATAGGACATGATTTCGTTTCGTTCCTTTCGTTCTTTGCAATGACAGTATAAATAGTTTGCCTTGTTACCTCGTGCTCCATGATAGCAAACCTCAAACACACACAATGCCTTAGTGGATGCTAAAGGCAACAGCAGATTGTGGGAAAACTTTGATACAGTGGAAAAAAAGTAAACTTTTAGAAGTTGTTTACACGGAGATCAGCCCACCGTAACATGTCACATGTTATCATGCAACCACGATGGGTTTGTGCTGTGTGGTCCCAGGTGCAGTGGTCATGCTGGAATAGGATCAGACAGAAGTTAGCAGACGCGGCTGATGTCTACTTACCACCTGAGGAAGGTGTGCAGCACTCTGACAAGTGTAAGAACTATTGATTATTTATTGCATTTACATACTTTTCAGTCTATTTTATGCATCTTGTGCAACAAAAAACCTCCCTGCACCTTTGTGGCTGCAGAGTTGGCAGAGAAGGGAAAGCTATTTAGTTTGCAAATTCTCAGACTGACGCCTCAATGATGTAAATTTGGTTGGCATTCACAATCCACACACATCAAGCTGCCGTAATCACAGCAGTCACTTTGTGACATGCTTTCTCATAGTTATTATTACCTTGTCATATGCTGACAAATTGTGCACTGCAAACATATAAAAGCAAGCTTTTTTTCCCATTCACCCTTCACATGTTTTCTTTTTTTGTCACAAAAATTCAATGTTTTTCTTGATAAATAAAGCCATTGTCTGACCAACACACTCGGAGCATTCATATCTCTGTTCAGTGATTGCACAGTACAACACACACGCGTCTTATTCAGTGTGCTGCGAGCACAAACGGCAGATGGGAGGTGGAGATTACTCACTGTGTCCTTGATTAATGTGATTTCTCCGCCATCTCGCTGCAGTTGTGGGCCGACATTACCGGATCGGCTGTGTGCAGCAGAGGGCACATGAAGGCCAAACGGGTTCCTGAATAAATACTGGCTCCCGGCGTGTCTTAAATGTGTGAACACAATGGCAGACCTGAGGGAAAATTGGGAAGGAATATATCAAATGTGCATAGATAACCCTCTTATCGTCCTGTGTGTACAGTTCACTGTGGTATTCAACGAGGCATCGGGCATCCGCTACTTAAATTCAGTTAAAACATTCACAACATATAATGCAATGTTCTTATCTTTTTCTGGGTTCAAAAAATCTTTGCGAGGGCAATAGTGATTTAAAGCGAGCCCGTGAAATCTGCAAACGCCCGTGAACAGCCTCCCACTCAGATTATTATGCCTTTTGACAGCCAAAGAAAGACATATTCCATCTGTTCTCAGAGAGCTTGCTTGCAGTTACTAAATTGGCCAAGTCATATTTGAATCTCTTGGTAGGAAGTCCACAGGGAGGTAGAAGAAGGAAGCAGCGCCTGAAGTGGGATCGTCTCTGCCTGGTACCGTTTGCTGTTGTCAGCTCTCCGTCATTGTATGTTGAGTGTTTGTGTGCCACTTTCTCCAAAGCGAAAACCCCGAAGCAGCGCGCTCTCTGTGACTTCTGTTAAGTTTTTCCAATGCTGTTTATTCAGTCATCACCAGCTGCTGTTGGATGCTTTGTCTGCCGATACGCCCGACTGCCACTGACCGCTGCTTGAGAGATTTGTTCACAGTTGGACAAACATTACTTAGTGCAGAGCGATGGCGGGGTACTAAATATGCAGATGTGCAAAACGACAAAAGCTTTAAATACTAGTTATAAGACCTTCAAGAATTAGCAGCGAAGTTCCCACAAGATGCAACTGAGTTTGTTTGTTTTTTTTTATCTGAATGGATAGAAAATAAAGAACAAAGTGTTGCTGCATTTGCATATCCTAGAACCAAATGTGGAAATTTAAAACAAAGAAAAGATGACAGGAAGATTTTGTTCCAAAGACACACTGTAATGTGTTTTCTTACAGGGCCACAAATCATCCTTAAAAAATGAACACATACCTCACTTCACCCCTGCAAACATCCAACATCACTCGACTCATTACCACATTTGGTACACAGCGAGGGAGTTTTCATTGCTCTATGTAGGTCAGGGACAGGGTGTGTAGGAGTTGGTTTCATCTCTATTCTGTGATGTATCTTATTTTCCCCACAAGAATAGCTTTCACACAGCCGCACTCCTGGGGCTCTTTATTTTTCTAAGCTGCAGCCTTTTCTGATGGCTTGTCCAAATACCTTCCCTTACAGAAATTTGCTGAGGATATACCTGTCATTTTATTACTCCAGAGGAAAAAAAAAACAAAAAACTTTTGCTTTGCATCAATGTAAGGACGACTTATTTTCAAGGTGCCAGCTTTTCAGCTGATGTGTAACTATGAGGGGAAAGAAAAGAAAAAACACTTTTACATCTCCAAAAGTTCTTCTTTGTTTTGCACAGTCCAGTTCACTCTAGTGGTTGCTCAGTCAGCGCTTTGAAGAATAGTGACAGCAACTTTCATTTTAAGTTTGCTTGCCTGGGGTGTTCAATTAATAAAAAGTGCTGCTTTATCTTGGCGAAATGTTCTGTACAGGCGTCGTAGCCACGCCCGTATGGGATGTGAGCTAATCAGTGCTGCAGTGATGAATGTAGGAACAATGCTTTCAGGGGCATAACAGAAGTTTTCCCTCCACAAAAGGATCATTGTTGGTTTGACCAGTGAGTGGGCCAAAGAGAGATACTGTTTGTGGTACGGAGGAGGAGAAATGATCCAACCGCTGCAGTGGTATGTTGTGGATGTAAACAAGCTGATTTTTGCTAAGTGTTCTTGTATTGCAAATCATAAAATATCTCTAAAACAAGTGTCTCCAAAATGGACACAAGAACATATTTTATCAGGCTGTAATTATTCATCCTGACTGTAAAAGTTAGAAGCCAAAATCTAGTCCATAAAGTCTGTAAGATTATGTTCGAACTTAATCTAAAATGAGCTCAAGGCTTCAGTAATTGTGGGGAAACAAATCACAAGGCAATCTTCCTGAGTTGCTGAATTTTAAGTAGGGCTGTGCAATTAATCAAAATGTATTCGCAGTTATGATTTCTGCTTTCAGCACGTCATGAACACAAGATAATTGATATAATTATTTTACTTTCTTTGTTTATTTATTTATTTTCTTTTGCAAAGCCAGCACAGTTGAATTAGCAGCGTACCTTGGCGTCTCCCTAAAACTCAAATTCATTCTCTGACACTCGGTGGCAGGTTCACACAGAACAAAAGTGACATAAAGTGAAGTAAAGGAAAGACATAGAAATTAGGGTAAGAAATGCATGGTGTTCTTGCACAGGTTTATGTTGTGATAAGGCAGTTTGGGCAGAGTTCCTGAGGTTTTTCTACAGGTGTAGGCCAACAATGTCCTTTGAAACACAGTTGCTCAATTTGTCTTTCAAATAAAGTTAAAATAAACGTAATGAGGCTATTTTACACGGAATATGGAGAGTTGATTTTTACATTTGATGCATTTTAGGAAACTCAGTCAGAACAAGGTAGCAATGTTGAGGAAAGACTAGGAGTCTCAGTGTTCACATATATGTGTTACTGTGTTAAAGGTACTTAAGGCAACTTTACAAAATCTGACTCAGTGCTGCCGCGAGAGGCGCTGTGGGGAACTGCAGCCATCAGCGAAGCAGACGAGAGCGCGCACAAACTCTTTATTTTACTGAGGCCTGCCCGGCTTCGGTCATATTTTCTTTTTAGACTCACGAGATCCCGCTAATAAAGTCTTCTTTTTCTTCGTGTTGCCACTTTTTTGTGGGCTTAGAGTGGATGCAGGTAGTTTGCTGGCAGCAGAAGCATCAATAATGATCCCTTCAGTGTTTGAATCCGAGTCCACGGCGGCCATGTTCTTCCTGTTCTAGATCTGTCGGCAACGCTCATACAGCATCAATTTACGTCACACCCCCACGACTGAGAGGGAAATTCGGACAACGAACTGCAGCACATCATGTAGCTCACAGCCTGTTCAAGGCAACAGGCAGATCCACGGATGGACTCGATATTTTGGGTTTTTGATGCTTCACGATCCATTACCATTAGAAAAAAATTGGAAATGCATGTGGAGTTTCTCACAAATTTTACCTTAAGTCCCTTTAAGATGGGATTGCCTCAGACATGGTTGGTGGTAATTCAGGATTCAGAGCCATGACCGTTTTGTAAATGTGGGGCAAAAATAAACATTAAGTACAAATAAGGGAAGTCAGCAAATAACAGAAGGCAAAGAGCTTAACAGACAACATCATAGTACTTTTATTCAGGTTGGACAAAAGTGTCCAATTCCGATGATTTTCTTTTTTTCTTCTTTTATAGCCACCAGTGACATGTTTTTGGGCAGTCTTCCTGTGCAGCCACCCCAAGTTGAGCCGCCTCCGCTCCATGCTGTCAATTTTCCAAAGAAACCTGACTAACACCCAATCGGGCCCAACAATGTTCCAGCACTGCAAGCAGCACAAGGCTTCTCTAAATGGAAAGCAGATGCTGGATTGTGGCGTGTAACACTAACACATAGCAAAACAGAGCTTGTACGTCACAGAAAATCCCCTTTAAGTGAAAAAAAGAAAAGGTTGTGTGGAGAAATACCAGGGGGGCAAGCGTATCATGAACATTGTCCTTTTTTATTTTCGAAAAAATGAAACAAAAGTACCATGTTTTCAGAATTACAGCAAACCTCTGTATCAACCTTAGCCAGTAATGGTCTGTGCATGAATAATTCAGACATGAAATGGCTCTTTGCAGGTTAATGACCTGTTTTATTGTCTTGCAGTAGCCTAGTTATGTAAGTTGAAATGCTACGAGTTGCTCATCAATGGCTAATGCTGCAAAAGAGTTCATCAAATCCACTATTTGTACAACGAAATGATGCTTGAAATCAGACCCTGAACCGCAGAAATCCAAACACCATTTCCAAAAGAAGTGAGACATTTTCTCAAATGCATCAAATGCCTGACTCTATGGTAGCATACAGCCATCTGTTCATTTCCATCAACACTTTGCAGATAATTAATAGTACTAAATCAAATTTTGGCAAAAGTGTTACACATTTAGAAGCCAGTTATTTGCATTCGCACGGGCGGGGAACTAAAATTAGACCAAAAATAAAAGCTTCTGAATATTTTGCATGACTAGACACATAGAATTCATGCTTGAAATTTGACTTGATATATTTTCTCCATCTTAAGGAAAATTTCAAGGTCACTGCGATGCAGGCTGCTACTGATAAGATTAAATCAGCCTCAGATAATTGAGGTTTATAATGTTAGGGCACATGTTTTCTGTTAGCATATCTTAATGAATCTACAGCTAAGCCTCTTCAGACTTTAATTCAACTAACAGTCTTTCCAATCATCATGTCATATTTATAGTGCTTATGATAAAGTATTTTTGTTGCTTTTTACCTGAAATATAAAGCAATATGTACATTTTTCTGTTTTCTCCCAGTATGTATATGAAAAAAGCTCTGCATATGTTTTTTATGTCAGAATCTCATAAATACTTTCCTGTAAACACATGCAGTAAAGGGTTTAACAGTTAATTTCAGCTCAGTGTTGATTCACACAACATGGATTTTTATCTTGAGTATTTTGAATGTGGCTGTTTTGTCAAGCAGCTTTGGTATGTTTACAGAGATAAGGGAACATTCCTGTCTTTCAGTATATTTACCTTTTTGCATTTGTCCAAGTAATTCCTGCTAAACTGAGAGTGGGAGCTAAGGCTACATATTTGATTGCTGTTGGTTCATATTAAATGCAGCTTATCAGTCACAGGTTAAAGGATGATCGCAATCGGTCTTTTAATTTGTGGTGCAGTGTTTGAGGGGTTTCCTGTATGGATCCTGTAATTTAAAGCCTTGATCATATTGTTGTTAATCTCAGTCATTTTTAACATCAGTTTAAACCCAGATAAGATTCAAAGAATTTTAGAACAAGAAAAACATGTTTCTGATATGGGATTATTACAGATACAATTGGAAATTCCATCAATATGAACTTTTCATGTATTTTGACATACAATACAGAATTTTTAATTTGACATAGCTTGTCTTTTTAAAAAAGCAGTTATATAGATGGACTGATAGGGCATATTGCTGAAGTTTTGAATTATTGACTATGTGATGGGGGGACATTGCTCAGCTAACAGAAAGTATCACAGATTACTTTAACTTCCGTGTGGGGAGCAGTGTACCCAGCAGGACTTTATACTGCTTCTCAAACAATAAATAATGGACTACCCCTGATATTAAGGACAAACAGACCTAAGGATTGTGCAGAAGAAGCTGAAGACAAAGATTTTAGAGGCAAAGGTTCAGTACAGGAAGAAGATGGAGGACCCGCTGCAGAGCAGCAACACCAGCGGTGTCTGGAGAGGAAATCAATCTCTGGATATAAGGAGACCAACTCACAGAATGTGAAGAGCAAGAAGAGGGCAAATGACATGAACAACTTTTTCAACAGGCATCTACTCTCCTCCCTAACCAGCTCTCTCCTTCACCATCCCCATCTTCCCCAGCCTCTATCTCTGCCTCACACCTCAGCTGCTTCAGCTACAGCAGTCTGCTAACACTCAGTACACATAAAATCTCCGTCTACAGCCCTTCCAACTTTGCCCCTCAACTACTCTCCTAATGAAACCACTCACTATAGTCCTTGGACATCCAACTAGCTCCACCTGTCCTCCACAGCACGGCAGGTGGAAAAGGAGCAAAGCTGGTTGAAGAAAGGTAGCAGGTCTTTATGTAGGCAGCGCAGTAGTCCTGAGATGCCGTGCAGACCGGCTCAGTGATTCCCGGACGACTCTAACACTGTTGGCCTCTTCAGAAATGAGGGTGACAGTCAGTACAGAGATCTGAACAAGGACTTTGTGGACTGATGCCAGCTGCCTCCACATCAATGCAAGGAAAGCCAAAGAGTGGCTGGTGGTTTTTCACAGGCAGAATCATCCTTTCCCTTCTCCAATGAACATCCAGGGAACAGACGGTGAAAGAGTGAACTCGTACAAATACCTGGGTGTTCATCTGAACAACAAAATGGACTGATAACATCAAAGCTCTATATAAAAGGGGCCAGAATCTGCTGACGAGGCTGAGGTCCTTTGGGCTGTAAAAGACCCTTGTTAAGAACCTTTTATTTCTCAGTGGTAGCTTTAGCCACCTTCTATGGAGTGGGCTGCTGAAGCCGCAGCATCACAAGTGCAGACAGGCAAAGAGTGGACTAACTGTTGAGCAATGCAGGGTGCTTCCTTGATGGAGGAATGAGCAGGAGGAGAATGATGGTTGAGGGATCATCTATGATGGACAATGCTCTCCACCCTATGAGTGCCGCAGAGATCCTTGAACAGCTCTTTCAGTAACTGGCTCCTCCATCCACGCTGTCTAATGGGGAATCACTGCACGTCTCTCCTTACCGTGGTTACCGGACAATCAATTCTGCAGCATAGAATAGTGTACAGTCAGAAGAAAATGCATAATGTTCTTTTTTTCCCCTTATTATTACTGTTATTACTAAAGCTATTACCATTACTATGATCACTGATGTTAATGTACATGCTGTATGGGATTAATGTGAATATGTGTTTTAATCTAATATTGCTGCTTATTCATGCACAATACGTGTTATTTCTAAAGTGTATACATACCCACAATTCTTTATTGTTGTTTTAAAAACTTGTCATACTTTAAAATTTTTTAATCTCTGGCATGCTATTGCTGCTGTAACGATGGGACTTTACCCAGTGCGGGAATAAAAGTGTAGGGCTATTTGCAGCTCTGGACTCTTAGTAAAGGGAATGCTTGTGAGATTTGTTACACTGTGTAAATGATACAAGAGAAATTATAAGAATTTCTCCTTATCCATGAGATTTCTAAGGAGAAATAAGGATGGCACATTGTAAAAAATGAAAAAAAAAAGTTTTTAGGATCACCTAAAACAAAACCTTTTCAAAATGAATATGAATATCCCTTTGGAACAATGCAGCAGCAGCTCTAAATCCACCATGAAATCATAGTTCAGTATGTGAATATCATCTCTGAAAATGCCAACCTATGTAAAATGAAGCAGCCAAGGTCAGTTTGAGAACAAAAATGATTGGTTTTAGTTCATTTATTGTCATTTCTGATAAAAGCCTTAACTGTATTTTGACAGTAGCCTACCTGTGTAGAAAAAAAACCTCTTTTAAACATTTGACTGATATTTCTTATTATCATTACCTTGTATTCATCTTTCACTGTTTTTCAGCAACCATGTCAACTACAATTTCTCACCAACCACCGAAAGAGGACGAGGAAGAAGAGGATGATGAACAAGGGGAAGAGTTTGTGTTTGAGGACAGCACAGATGACGAGAAAACTCTGGAGGACCGTAAAGACCTTGCCTCAGATTGTGTCAAAGCTGCCCAGGAGTCAAATGGGACACCAGCTGGAGTATCACAGACTGCTTCGGCCAGTTCACAGCTTCCTCAATCTTCACCTCCCGCGTCAACAGGAGGGATTACCACAAATGACGTGACCGCAATATCCAACGCAGGTAACACATTTTTAGGAATAATACATTATTTAAACTGAGGCTGAATCAGTCTTGTTCATTAGTTGAATGGATGATGTAGACTTCATTATAACTTTTCCTTAACACAGAGTATTCTCTAGTGAGTAAGATAGCTAATTTTATTTACTTTATTATTGCTTTAATGATTCAAATGAAGCTATGTGGTTAAATACACATTTGTGTTTAATGGGACTCAAACTGAGAGCAAAAAATTCTGCTTTACCATTCTTCGGTTTACTTTACTTGTCAATGTTCTATCGTCAAGCTAAACTTAGAGATGTAGAAATGTGCTTCCAGTGAATAATTCTTGGTAATTCAGCAGCTGACAAGGAACAGTTATCTAGCATTTGCTTCAGTGACAGCATTTATTTCTCACATTGAAGCAACTGGCTGTTCATAACTTTTACATCTGAGGAGAATCTAATTAAAGGCAGCCACTATCTAATGACTAAATCTAGCTGGAGCTCAGGAGGAAAAGCAGTTGAAAATCAACCAGAAATGTGGTGGATCGATTTCAGGCTTTCCTTGACTACATGCCAAAGTGTCCTTGGGCAAGACACTGAAACCCACGTTGTCTCCAGATGAGTCTATCATGGAATGAATATCTGTAACAGAGAAAAGCACTTATGCAATAATAGAAAAGGCTATGGGTGACATGTAGTGTGGAAGTGTTTTGAATGGTAAACCTAAAGCATTACATAACTACAGTCCATTTACCATCCAGTTGCTATTTAAGCATTAAGATCAAGCAAAGATTCAGCATGAAGCAAAGCTCCTAGTTTTGGAACAACCACTATCATGAAGACAACATAAAATACTTCTTCTGGAGGTGCAAGCATGCAACCTATTATAGTTGATATTACAAATGTCATGTAACATGGCTTCTTTGGAAGGGTCCTGCTAGCATCCAGGTGCCAACGCCCCCCAAATACACCCTTCTGGAAATCCCGATAATGCATCTATCTATAATGCTTTTTCCTTTTATTTAACAAAATGCTACATATGTCCACTGACAGTTTTAACAAGTTTAAACAAGTTCCATGAGTAGCAAGTCTTAACTACATACAACAACAAATACAGCCAACTGAACACACATCTAAATGTATTTGGAAGTGCTATAAACTACATTAAAACAGGCTGAAGTAATGTGGTGGATGCTCGAGGGACCTGAATCTCAGCACACTTAATGCAGATTTTACACTGTCACTGGAGAGCTGTTTGTCAAAGTACATCCATGGAACATCAGGGTCAGATACTCAGTCAAACTAAAGCAAAGCTTAGCAGACAGCAGTGGCGGCAGGTATATGCCTAGATCAAAGTTGAGTGTTCTAGATACAGCAGAGGCCTGTTCCTAAAATGACAACCAATGGGACCTTCTCATTCTCTTTTGACCACCTTGTCCCGATCAAGGTTCTGCTGGTTTCGTTGAAGTTGTGTTGTAAGACATGTCCACGGCCACCTGCTAAAAAAAGATCCATCTGAAAATGCCCATGTCAGAGTATGTGCTTTACTTTCACTGATTTTGTCATTACATCCCCCATGGTGAAGTGCTATGTATTTTTTTTTATTACAATGTGCTTCATGTTCAGAAGTGTACAGCTTGCCAAAACCTTTTTATTCTCAGAATGGGGAAAACTCTTTTTTTTCTGCTTCTGGCTGAAAAGAGACATTAGACATTTCTTTGTTAGATGGGCTGGTTAGGATTTGGTGTGAGGGGATGACAGATTAGAAAAAGTGGCAGTCTATACATCACCATTTAAATTTTTCATAAACTGACTTTATCAAAATAGAGAAATCAACATGATTTGTTGTCAGAATAGTAATAGTAGATTTCATAATCATACTGATAATATGTTGCAAGATAAAGTTTTCCACTTATTCAGCAGGACATTTTTTGCATTATTTGATAATTTACATTTAAAAAAATCAGAGTTGAGAAGGATTTGGCAGCTGCTGATTCATTATCTGGTTGATTCATTATTCATTATGTGCATCATATGACTCTTTTAAACTACAGCAGCCTTTTGAATAACGGGAACAGCTTAGAGCTTGAAAGATATATGTTTTTTTTTTTGTTCTTAAAAAGTCACATAAAATACCATCCTTTAATTACTTACATAATAGACAAGGCAAGTTTATTTGTATGGCACATTTCTTGCACTGGACGATTCAAAGTGCTTTACATAAAACATTAAGACAATTTCAGATTGTGTAAAGAGAGCATTGAAAAGTAATAAAGGGCTGTAACAAATAGCAAAAATCACAATAAAATCATCAATTAAACTGATTCAAAGCGAGAAAAGTTAAAGAACACTGTGTAGAATTCATTTATAGGTGTATGAGAGAAGAAACATTTTTAACTATTTAAAAGTTTCTACATTCGGTGAAAGTTTAATCTCTGCTGGCAGTTTATTCCACTTGTTTGCAGCATAACAGCTAAAAGCTGCTTCTCCATTTCAGTTTGGATCCTGGTCTCCACCAGCAGACCTGAGTTTTTAGATATAAGAGCTCTCATAGGTTTAATATTCTCTGAACATCACAGATGTATTCTGGGCCTAAACTGTTCTGGGATTTATAAATGATCAGAAGGTTTTTAAAATCTGGGACTGACTGGAGGAGTAAAGACTAAAGTAAGAGAGACAGAGCGAAAACTGCTGGGATGTGTTCAGATCTCTTAGTCCTGGTTAAAAGTCTAGCCACGGTGTTCTGGATGTTTAATGCTTTTTTTAGGAAGTCCTGATAGAAGTCCTGTTCTTATGTGAGACTCATATAATACCTAATCTAAATAATCATAATACATCAGGGTGACAAAAGATTATTCTGAGCTAATAAAGTAAAGTGGTTTATACTAACATCATTTTGTTATGTAAACCAGGAGTCCCCAACCACAAGAGGATTGCAATGTATGTTTTGTCAAACATGTAAAAATGTTGCAGCAGAAATTGAGAAATAGCTTCAGTTTGCTAATATGCTAATTAGCAATGCTTTTATCAAAATACAAGAGAGTCAACCACCTAAATGTAAAAATATTAGTCACTTTAACGCATTTTAATTAATGCAGCAAATGATTGCTGACTAAATCACTTGCTGGGGGGGTTGCTAAGAACCATGCTCAAGCGCCCACAATGGTTCACCTCTGTTGGTACTCTAAGGACTTTAACCTGAAGTTCTCCAGACCCAAAGCCATCTCTCTGAGATGTACACTCACTGTTTCTTCCCCCTGCCTAATCTTATCGATTTTCCGTAGCCAGGAGTGCCTTCAGACAGTCGTTTGTGGTGTTAATCACTACCTAACAGGATTTGACTGTTGCCCGAGGCAGACAGGCATTAGAGAGAAGAGTTAACTTTCCCCGTAATTGGATGAAGTTGTGTACAAGTATGATATATTTACTACCTGGATCAAGTTACCAAGCGGTAATTACACGCCCAAATAAAGCAAGAGATTTAGGTCTTGCAGAGGTTATGTTGGACAAAGTGAAGCGATTAGTACTTAATTAAAAAGCTTTTCTACCATGTCTGTGTGTGGTAATCCTTTAAGTGGGGTGTGAAGATGCGTAGGGGAATTCTGGGTGATAAGAATGTGTTGTGGAGGTCTGTTATATTATTTAGGGCTGAGAGCTGCTGGAGCTCAGATCCCTCCCTCACCAGATGACATGACTTCACTACATGGAATTCAACGGAAATCAATGAATGTGTTTGTTTAACAACGTCTGTTTTGTACATTTACTGTGAGAACACACTACATCCATGTAAAGTCCGGTTTGGTTTTGCAACCTGTATAATTATCTCAGATTTAATACTACTTCCTCTCTAGTTGTACTTTTTTTTAGCAGGCATGCTTTTGTCTGTCACATTTGAAAGCATAGAGAACGTGAGAGTTACAGCACGAAACTAGACTTTTTCTTTTATTAAATCCCCCAAAAAATTGCATTTAGGTCACACTGTGCCTCTTTTTCTTTGGAACAGTTTAACTTATGTTTGCCTTTTCCCTCATTTTGACAGATGTTCCAGTTACTGAGTCACCCAGCTGGTAAGTTGCCTCTGATTTCTATCACAGCATGGGGAAAATTACTTAAGGGCGGTGCATAAAGTAAACTCAACACCGCAGCGCATCAGTATTATGTCATTATGCCTGAGAAAATGTCATGCTTACTCTCAATCCAAATTCACCTCAGTGGGGGATGAGATATTGCGACGTTGCACTACATCTGTTTGTACAGTATTTAGATGCCAGATGGCATGTCAAGCATAAAGTGATGGAGTTCTGCAGGGAAATCACAGGCCTGCGTAATTCATGATACATGCTGCATATAAGGTCAGCCTCATTTATTTACCATAAGCCGCTCAGGTGAATCTTACCGTTCAGTTGGGCTGTAGTCATGTTATCATACAGCATTTTACGTGGCAGCTGGTACCACGGCTTTGAATATCGTTCATATAGGTCACCTAGATGAAAGAGTCTTACTTTTCATTGCAAGAAAAGAAAATCACATTCAAGTGAAGCATTCCAGCGAGCAAGTCTTCAGAAAACCAGGACAAGTGATCGTCTTTATATTCATGGAAATCAAAATCATCATATATACGTAAATCAGATAAAGGAGCACAGAGTGTCAGTCACCACATCATTATGTCCCTTTCATATGTCCTGGCAATAGCAATCTGCTCAAAGAGAAGTTGACCTCCATGGCCTGCTAAGAAGAACAGCTGTGCGTGAGGTGTGAAAGCGGTGGCCTTGCAAAAAGAATGCACCATACTGTACCTGTAACCATGGTTATTGTGATTTCTTACCCTATACAAGTATTACCATTGCTCACAACCAACCAGGAAGGGATGAACTGAGTGAAAACCAGAAAAGAAGAAGCAGTTCTTCTTGAACATGGCTCCAGTGGCTGAATGTGCAGCATATAACTGCTACCGATCCATCTGCCTCTTGTGACTAGTTAAAGGAAAGGCTCAACAGTGATCTTTGCTTTGAGGTTAGAAACTCATATAGATTGCATCTCTTTCCTAAAACCTTTGGGGAGAGATAGAATTAAGAGATTGCCCATTTAACATGCATTTAACAGCATGAGGAAGTTTGGTAATTTCGACTTGAGGACCTTTCTTGGAACAGGAGAACTGATAAAGTTGACTATCTAACTTTAAAGGAGCTATACCTGATGTTATTCAATTTTTAAGAAAAATGGTTTCTACACAGTTTATTATTTGGTAAAAAGGGGGAAGGCAGACGTACCCCTTTTAAGTCTATAAAAATGAATCACTCATTAATTGCGCATATGTACAAGTCCAGGACAGGATATGTAAACATGCATGTTGCTGATAATAGTGGAATGCAGAAATACAGCCATTTATCTTCCTGGTGACTGGGTTGAGTTGAGTGCCTCTAAGTTTGGATTTGCCTCCTTTTTTAAAATCTGCGATACACAAAACCATCATGCAATTTAATTTAAACATATAGTGCAAACAGTGAGGGTATTTTAGATGATAAAGTGGAACATTTTTTGTGGAAGGAACTGTTGTCTTTAAACCCCCCTACCTCCCCAAGTCCCATTTTGTGCTTTGAATCCCATTAAAAGGCCACATAAACCCCTCACAGGTTCATTCCAGTCATTTTGCTAATTAGAAATCTTCTCAGAACTGAAAGTATGAATGGCAGCTCCCTCATGTTCCCATTAACATTACTCCTAGGTGTTTGCATACTCCATCTATACACATTATTTCTAGCACATGTCTGCCTACCTCCAAACTGGGGAATTGTCTGATCTGCCAGAACAGCTGAAAACACCTGCATAAGTGTGCAGCACCATTAAAAGAGCAGCTATCCCGAAATCTTGGCGTATAAAATGAAACCTAAACGTATTCTGCAGTCAGGGAAAATGTAGTTGTGATTCAGATGAAATGAAATATGATCATGTCGGAATTTAAGAAGAAGAGCTCCTGCATGGTGACATTTAAAATCTGAGTAATAGTTAAAGCCTATTACTGATAATGTGAAATGAATTCCAGCCAAAATGTGCATGTCAGGCGGGGGAGGCGTGTGACTAAAGTGGCCAAAGTGCTGATGCAGTTTGACATCATCTTTATACAATCAAGAAGCCAATTTGCTTCAAGGCCTCAGAACAAGAAAGAATCATTTGATAGTTTATTAATTCCTCTGAGGCACCTGTCTTTTATTTTTTTTTCCACACCTCTCTTGCTGTCAGCAGTCAAAGTCACCTACAGAGCTGCAGCCCAGGAGCTAATCGCCAGAATTGGACAGCCTTTCCAAATGATGTTTTAGCTTGCGGCAAACTCTGGCTGCAATCCTCTTTGATTGCTCCGAGTGATCTGAATCACACCAGTCAATATGAATCGGAATGAAACAAACCCTGAAACATGTTTGCAGGCCACTAAGCTTCAGCCACCTTGATATTTTCTATTCCCCGCGTTTGTTTATTCTTGGTACAGCAAAACCGGAGTGAGACAAAAAGAGAAGCGCCCAGCCCAGGTCTAGAACGATGTGCCTCTAGCCTGCTTTGTCCGGTTTGATGAAGTCATGCGGGGGCTCTGATGTTAACGATGCCCCCCACCTGTGATTCTCGGAAGTGTGCTCAGAAACCTCTACTCATAGTTAACTTCAGGGTTTGGATTCCTGTGGGCTTTCCTGTGCTGAAGTGAGTGCCCTGTATTTTCTGTACAGGTGTTAGCCTGTGTGTGTGTGTGTGTGTGAACACATTTTCACAGAATGTGTACGTGAGTCTGTGAAAGGCTGTTTATGTGTGTGCTTGCATGTAGGTGTGTGCGTGTGTGTGTGGAGCAAAGTAACTGTGAGGTCTTGGCCATTTCCCATACAGGGAGATTTCTGCTGAGTGCACATTTCCACGTTTGTTTAGTCAATAGTCTGGCCTTTTAAAGAACAGCTATCAATAGCACTTTCCACAATCTAGGTGCTAAGACAGTCAGCACATCCCTCAGATATGTCAGCAGTTTTAGAATAACGTTGTCAAAATTACTTTTTGATTGTTTTTGCTAGAAATATGTGTTTTTTTTTTCTTACCTTTGCAATGGCAGCACCTCAGCACATCAGCATTTTGTCTCCAGGCAGCGTTTCTTTCCCATGACTTTTATGTATTTGCAGGTCTCTGATACCAGCCTACCTCTGGCCTTTTTGCTTTTCATCCTTTGACAGATAGTTTTCATTAAACTTATCAGTACCTTAGCAATGAAAAGAAAGAAACCATGACAACATGGCACTAATGTCTCTTTTACAAAGATCAAACTGTAGACTGTAAATTAGCTTTTTCTTTATTTCAACTGAATGTTTTTTTTTTTCCCCACAAGCTCAACATTTTATGAAGAAACTCATCTAAACCACCTTTACAAAACAAAACAACAATATTATTTATCAAAGAAGCTGTATTAGAAGTCTTCTCACAGTGGTGTCTTTTAAAGCAAAATACAAAGATGAAGCTGCTAAAGCATTAAAATCCATCTTGTTTACAGATATAATGAGATGCCGCCGACTAAATGTTTTGAGTGCTGAAAAATAATGTTAATACACAGTGTTTACAATGTCTTAAGCCGCAACACATCAGTGCGCACCGTGGGAATGGGTCCATATGAGGGGTGGGCAGATGTTTATAGAGCAGATTTATGACCCGAGGACAAACAGAGCTCCCATACGGTCAGCACAATACTTTTAAAGAACAGCTTCTCTCAGGAGAGATTAGGGGGCGAAACAGGTAGAGCCCTGGCATACTTGCTGAGGGGAATGGAAACAGATGGAAATGTGAGATTTGCATTCAAGCAGCTCCCACTTTAGGCTGTGCTTTACCGTCATTTGCATTGAAAAATTATCCCCGTCCCTCTCCTTGAGCCGTATGACTCACTAGGGCTTATAGGCTCAGATAAGTTGTGAAGGGGTGCGCAAAGATATGCTTGATCGATAGCTACGCTGCTCAAATCACTCAAAGCTGACATGAATGCGTGCAGTCAGCCAGACAAGCTGCGTATCGCCATTGTTCCCGAGCTGCTCTTTATTTATTTATTTATTTTTTTCCCACTCAGGCAATTTTAATGACAAGAGATCGGTTTATCATAAGAAGTGTGTTGACAAATAGTTCATTTTTTTTTGTTTTTATGTGGGTGGAGATCACTTTTGTCCTTTAGATGGAGATAAATGATTCGACATGATAGAGAATGCGTCAGAGTAATGCCGAGCAGTCTTTTGCAGCTAGATGCTCTAAATGACTGCTATCAGCAGGTCTAATGTGACTTGCTGGCAGGGTATTATATCTTCTTTCAGATATGATGACATTGGGGGGGGGACGACAACTGGAACTGGCAGCACATTATTTCAGAGTTTTAACCTGAATGGAATGCTCTACTCGCATACATTTTTATATCATTGTGCAACTTTTTTATTAATTTCGGAGCTGAATTTAACAGATTGTGCTTATATTTGACGTTTCCGAATTTTTCCCAAGAATTGGATCTCACCTATCAGCATGCTTGTATAATAAAGATGCCAGAGACTATAAGCTGTTATTTCTGAAATATGTCAGTGTTGGGTCTGCTCCCTTTTTCTTTCTGATTCATAACACACAGTTAAGCTTCCACTGATCCCCCTGCACAAGCCAACGGCTGCAAGATGGTTGAATACAAATAGTTTATTTCCATTATTAAATGTGAGGTACAAGTCTGCAAGGCCTCCTCCCAACAGTTAGAAATTATGACATTTTGAGTGCATATTTACCTGGAATGTCAGCTGTGTGTGTATGTTTCCCATTCCTCCTACTGGTTGCTTTGAGCGATGTAAGTGTTGCTGCGCTGTTAAGAAGAAGGGCAGATTTAATTAGTGTAGATGGAATTCTCCCACATGCTGGATGCTGTTATATTATCAGTCATGTGGGGGGAGACAAAGACTCACAGGCAGCAACAGCACAAGCAGTGTTAGCTGTGTCAGCAAGATTTCCCCCGGTGATATTATGGAGTCTGTTTTTGACGGCTGGTTCTGGGCATATTTTTATTAAAAAAGGCAGTGGTGATTACAGCAAGTTGCAGGAATGGAAGATAATGACTGGAAATCACTCAGGAATAAGTCTAATCAAACATTTTGCACTGGGCATGCTAGTGTTTTGTTTATAATTGTGTCTTTGGTTATGTGCTTGTAAGTAGAGAATTAGGTTTTTGCTAAAAGTGGAAAAGTTTGGCAAATCATTGTTTTTTACTAATCTTTGCTTTAAATAACATCCACAGATTTTATTCATATGAAAGCAGAAGCTTGTGGGACAAAAACACATTGATCTAGCAGAAAAAAAATATAAAAAAAATATAATCATAAATCATGTCTTACTTTTGCTATAATAAGATCAAAGTTTTATTCCACCTCAAACAAACTGCTCATGTGTTCTGTGACTGAAGGTTCTGGAAGTTTCCATTCAGATGAAGAGGGATTTTATATTAAAGTATTCAGATTTTCTATGACAAAAGATGGGGTTCACGTCTTTCTGGATCCTTGTAGCGTTTCTAAAGTGTATTTGGGTGCTATCCCTCAATTCTCCTGATTCTTACGATAAAGTTTTATATGATCAAGATTGAATGATGGGTTTCTGGGATATTAACCTGCATAACACCTTTATTAAAACAATTGTAAACCTTCTTGGTTCACTTTTCCAACTTTTATTTTGGCACAATTGCTCATCACATGTTGTTTTACTAATTCCTTGATGTATTGAGCTGCTGAGCAGGTTTGCTTTAAGCAAAAGATAACCGTTTAGATTTTCTAGTGTTGTTCCAGAAGAATTTACTCAGACATATTACCACATATCTTGATTCTCACACACCTGTAGTAATCTCAGAAGTCTCAGCTTTCCTTCGAAACTAACATACAGATATACAGTACTGCATTCATTTTTGGAATGTGCTTTTGAACAGGAGGCAACAAAAAGGTCTCACGAAACTGTAGAATTCAGAATGTTTTACAAGTTTGAGTTAAACCAAAATTCCTTAAAAATGTTTACATCTAGACGAATAAACAAAAAAGAACTGATAACATAAAATAATGACAGGGACTAAACATTGCAAAGCAATTCTCTAAATATGCCTTTTGTAGGTTAAATGTTCATATCTTTTTTTTGTTAATTCAAGTGCTGCAGGTTATCTATTCTTTTACATAATCAACGTTTTGAACAGGCATCAAAAACTAGTTTACTGTTCCCTGACTTTACTCTCCACCATTTCTAAAAATGCGTCAACTGTTTTATGAGATTTTCTCCCAAACTGTCTAATACGCAAAAAGACATCAGGCACCAAGAACAAAGACTCTTTGGTGGAGCTAAAAATGTAGATTCCCACATGTGGAAAAATAGTTTTCCTGTTTTCAAAAAGAAAAGGGAATGCATACAACTACTTCAAAGACATCTTAATAATTTGAGAGCAGTAATATGTGTTCTGTCAGACTTTAGGGAGTGTGTTTTTTATGCTTGGATTGCAAAGAACTATTTCGACCCCCACCGCCAGCCACTCTGCCTCCCCTTCCTCTTACTGAAATTAACTTGCAATGAGGCACACAGCACTCAGTGTTAGTTTAACTGTGCTAATGTTTGGGTACCTTCCAGGGCCTCAGCAGCAGCAGCAGTGACAGCAGCCGAGCCCGCTTCACCAGCTTGTTGTGTGGAAGAAGGGCTTCGTGGGCTTCCCCTGGCAACCCCGGCTGTGGAGACATTGACTGATTTAAGAGACCACAGCAAAGAAAACATCAAGGAAAGCCCTGATTCAACGGACATCTCTGAAGGTACAAAACTAAATCATACCGACATTGAACTGATGTACCTTATTTTATAGTTAAGGGCTTGAGTATCAGACCAGAGATTAAAGCTACACTAAGCCTGCCTTGGGATTCAAGCTCATTCCACCTACGTATTATAGTGTTTGTGCTGCAGACAGTTCTGATAGAAAACCAATTGGGCCTCCAGAGTTGCGTAAACAATACTGTGACTACACCATATTGACAATGGCAGCATGAATTTTATACCAGTATTTTGTTAGTACTACACATTGCATGCCCGGACCTTGATCAAAGGCGGCACAAACAGCATATTACAAATCTACGGTCATCGTCCAGCTCATTGATTACAATGGTGAAAGGCCAGGCACCCCATAAAGACACATCTAACAAATACACACATACACACCCCATTCAAAAACAGAACAACAGAACACACACTGGCTCACACACATTTATTTTCTCCCCTGATTTGATTTCCACACGGACATGCCATGAATCCAATTAATTCAGGATGAGGATCAATAGCGATCCATTTCCATGGGGAAAATTGCTTTTGGATTTCGACTCAGTCAGCAGAGCTGCTATTATTTGAAGGTGGCTCAGAAATGAGAGATGTAAAGGAGCCCCGCAATACTGCACAACACTTTTTTTTTAATGTCCCTCACCTCCAATGCATTTTCGCACACGAGGGGCCAATGATTTCACTCCAGTTGCCGACAATGTAGTGAAAATATATGGAAAAAAATATATGAAACCTCGTTTTCCCTGATATGTGAAATTATGAAACAGAAAGGGAAGAAGGCGGGCTAGCTTTACACAAGGTGTTACTTATGCTGATGCTAATGAGAAACCCTGTTCCTCAGTAAATGTTTTTGAACTTGCAGCTTGGTAATTTTAGTCTTCAAACATCGGCTGCAGGATGTATTTTGCATAATATTAACCTGGCAGGGAGGCCAAATTGTTTTTTTTTATACTGACAGTGTGTTTCTCTTTGACCAGATATACTCTGGTCATTGTGAATAATGATGTATTTCATGTTTGTAAAAGCAACCATGTGCCTTCAGCATGTGATTGTGTCATGGTACGTGCTCTTGTGAAAGCTGATATTGATTTTGCAAATTCTTCTCTGTTTGTTTTAGTCTGTCTTTCCTATATCCTATTAGGAGCACATACTTGTTATGACAGTATACAACTTTGGCTTACCTTCAGCGGAACTAAACTTATGAATGAATGAGTTTACCATAGCAAAAAAAAAAGTTTAAATAAAAGGAAGAAAAGACAGTGAAGAATTTGTGCTTCGCCGCATTCGAATAAACAAACCATGCTCCCAAGAGAACCAGTCTTTTTGCAGATGTGCTTATAGCCTGAATCCAGTTGTTTTTTTTTCTACCTTGAATCTTTTTTCAATACATAACTTTTAAAAAATGCATGTGGTATGTTTTTTATTTAAAGTATGAAGCTAATCCTCTTTTCTTGAAAGAAGTTTAAAAAAAGTCAATTTTTCACATCTCCAAGCTTGTGTTCAAGGTCATTTGGAATTTCAGCTGCAACAATCCATGACAGAATGCACATCTTGAGCCAGATTAATTGAAAACAGTTATTGTTGCTGTTCAGGGTTTAGAAGAAAGTGTTGTAGACAAATCACAGTTTAAAACCAAATCAATAAAGCTCACTGAAGTAAATTAGGCTGAAACACTCTGAAACCAGTTAATGACAAATCCTGCCAAGCGTGGAGATAGAACAGGTCAATAGCTCAAACAAGCTGGATACAATCATTGTTACGTCACATGGACAAAGCCATTAAGGCTACAGAGACAAGAGATGTGCAAGAAATTCCACCAGAGGAAGATCATTAGATGCAAATATGAGTGCAAATATTGAAAGGTTGCGTGAGGTTGAGAAAACAAGCTAATTTGTTCTATTCCGTTTGCAGCAAAAGATTCAGGTGATGAAAATTCTGTGCGTATGTGTGTGTCAGTTTTTTTCTCCGAAGTACAGTAAAACAATGATCCAACCGAAAGGGTGAGCATCAAACCTTTTGGGTGATTAAAGATAA
Organism: Craterocephalus amniculus; assembly: GCA_036024015.1. NCBI lineage: Eukaryota > Metazoa > Chordata > Actinopteri > Atheriniformes > Atherinidae > Craterocephalus > Craterocephalus amniculus. The sequence continues at coordinate 20,532 of JAVQJG010239989.1, read as the reverse complement.
AAAAATAAATTAAAAAAACACCTGCTATGTTTTTTTAAAATGTAAAACATGTAAATGCGTGTGATGCCTCTGCTTGTCTCTCTTTTCATTTTTGCCAGCTTTACATGTGTCTGAAGCAGAACCACAGGCAGCGCAAGCTTCAGAGGTCATCTATGATGATGTTCCAAGCGAGGAACCGCTCTCCCCCGATGAAGGTCAGTTGCTGGAAAATCATATTTGCTTTGAATGTTTGTCCAAGTCATGACTCTTGGTCTGCAGCCTCTGATGTGTCCTTAGCAGACATGATTTATGAAGATGTTCAGAGAGACAGCGCTCCTCCAGAGGCAGACAACGGATGGAGCTCCAGCGAGTTTGAGAGCTACGACGAGCAATCCGATAATGAGGCCAAGCTTCCTTCACGAAGCAAGGTAGACTGCGTTGGAAGGCATTCCTGATGTGCACAAATTTTCTCCTCCGTCTATTTCCAGGGCTTTCATGACAGACCAGGTTGTTTAGCTGGTTTGTTTGCTGCACTTGAAACAGAATCAAGGAGAATATTTCATCTGCTGCTGCTCTTGTGCAGAGCTCTTTATTAATGTATAGAAGTGGAAGACATCTGTAAAGAACATGAAAAATGTATAAAAGGCTGTCTAGTTTTATGGTATCATTGTGGGATGAAAGTAAACAGGAGACATTTTGGTTTGAAAAGCCTCAGATCTCCTCGCCTCCTTTCTGCCAGGGGATGCTGCAATCAGAAATCTGCACCAGGATGTGCTTCTTCCACATGATGGCGCTGTGTTCACATTCACACTGTGCTGCATTTTCTTTATGCATCACCAGCTTTCAGTCTGCATCTCCTGTTGCAGGCTGGAAGAAAATTAGTACTTGAATCATTATTAATGTATAATTTATACCTACCTTTACATATATTTGCGTGTGGAATGTGTTTTGAATGCACATGTAACTCTCCTGGAAGAGATTCCAAAGGTAAAATCATTCATTGCGGAAAAACAAGCGGAACCAAGGGTAAGGAAGAAAAGAGGTGGGATGGAGAAGGACTTTAAGTAATCACAGAGAGTTGTGGTGTGAAAGTCCCCCACAGTTTTGCTCCTTTGGCAGGTTTGTCTCAAGCCATTGAACAAAAGGAATAATTCAGCTGTACTGGCATAATAATTAATAATAAAAAAAAAAAAGAGAGACTATTGGCCCGGCAACACCTTTCGGCTTGTAAAGCCTCCATCCAAAACACATTGTTTTTAATTAGTTTCGCCCAATTAATTTTTCACCAAGCATACCTGAAGTTCTCGTCTTGTTTGAGGAACCTGGGAGAGCTGCAGTAGAGTTTGCTCATTTAAAACGAACTACCCTGAACTACTTCCAACCACTCCAGTCCCCGTATGAATCAGCGGCCATCAGTCTTACACGTGGTAACCCCTTTGACCAAAGCAGTGCTCCAAGCTTGTTCTCTCCGTGCTTGTGATTAATCCCCACTGTTGCACAGCTTCTTCTGCCTTGATCATTTTGCTTCAGTTTCCCTTCTCTATTTCCTTCTCCTTGCTTTCCCTCCTCCCTCTTGGCTTTTGTGGCTAAATGCAACCCCCCCGCCTATGCCCTGCCCACCCCTGCAGCTCTCTCCTGAAGTGCGTCGGCTGAGGGAACGGTGTGCCAGGACCAAACGTGAACTGGCCATGAGGCTGTCTGGAAAGCACAACTATGACATTAAGGTATCTCTCTGGCAACAAATTTAACACAGATATGTCAAAATGATTCCACAGCAGAGCTGGAATCCCTCTGCCACATGTTTACCAATAAGATTGATGATCATCTAAAGCTGATGCACACCATCTGGTACTCAGCTGACACAATAGCTGGATTGTCTTTCCCTGCCATCCTTCTTAACTGTTCCTTTGCATTCTCGCTTTGCTTTGAGACGATCGATTTTTCTGTTGGCCCTTCTCCCTCTTTCCATGCCGGGTTTAATATCAAGACACATTTACGGAACACATCAATTATTAACTAAGAGTCTGCGAATTTACTTCCATAAACATCAGTGCAACTTGCTCCCGATTTATGACCTACTTTCCGGAAGTAACATCATTTAAAAATACTACCATGCTGGATATATTTTGGGTCTGTGGAGTCGGGTTGCATGGCCTCTGTGATGCTCAGGGTGGAGTTTGTGGTCAGCTGAGTTCTCCCACACTGAGCGAAGCAGCTGATGTAGATCTCCCTCTCTTAGCATAATCTTTCCATGATACGCTCGCAGACTCTCTGATTAGAAGGCGTACAGCGACCCACGGGGAGTCACAGATGGTGAGACTCATGATGAGCCTACTGAGTGCCACTTCTCTCCGTGTCTCTCTCCAGAGGAGCACAGTAGGTTATCAAGTCGCCACAGCATGGCACTTTCTCGCCGCTCTAATGCTCCTTTGTTGTTTCCGTGTGCTTCCCCCAACAAGGTTCAGCAGCTCATGAAGGCGGCAAGGAGCGGAACGAAGGATGGGCTTGAACGCACCAAAATAGCCGTCATGAAGAAAGTTCCCTTCCTGCAGAGAAGGGATCAAATGGGTAATTGAGGAAAATGCAGTAAATGTGCATTCTTTGTCAACTTTCTTTTGTCAATATAAGTTTTAATGTTTAGTTACTGGTTATGAGGCGGATGTTTTAGTATTCCTTCCAGAGGACACTTTGAAGCACTGGCGGGTGCTTGGGTATAAATCTAGCCAGGCAAAAGCAGTGTTTAAGGTAGATAGAGTTGAAAGTCTTATTTTTTCTTAATACAAATCTCTTCAGGGAGATATGAAAACACTGATTAGATCAATTTTCTGTCCACAAAAATGGTTGAGTGGAGTTTCTTATGTGTCAGAAGGGATAGAGCACCCCACATGGTATCAGATAGGTTGTGTTAAAGCAAGCCTTTACTTAACAATAGGGAAAGATTAGTATCCATTAATGGAGAGTTGTGCAGCGTCATAAACCATAGATACCAGCCCAAACCTCAAACAAATTTCTAAGCCATCGCAAAGAGGTAAAGAGGACAGTGCTGCTATTTTTAGGTATTGATCGAGGGAAATGTGCACAGCATTGTATTTCTTTTCCAACAATCCTCTGTTATCATTCCAAAGTCTTTAATTGGAACAGTGGAAGCTTCTGGTATCTTTATGGCTATGGGTAAAGTGGGTTTTTATTTATTTGTTTTCATTTTGGAACTGTCGGATGCCTTGGTGCCAATGCAGAGATGAGAATGTGTTTGTGCTTCCTTTACTCCTACATAGATACAGTATTGTTTTGAATTTCTTTCCAAAGCCTTCTCTGCCTCTGCCTGTTCCTCTCCCCCTCTGTCTTTCTCACACTTCCCTCTCCCCCCGCTCTCTTCTTTTCTTCAGAGAATTTGAAGTTTCTTCATTTTTTAGAGGTAATAAACTTAGTTTGTTGCAGTGTAACTCCAGCTGCTCTGAGATCTGAAGGCTGCCTTTCTCTTATTCTGTGTCCTTGGGACACACAAGCTTATTGAAACACAGAGACATTTTGTATGTTTCTTCTTTTCCATTTTTGAAATCTACAGAGGAGGAAGACGATGCTGGATACCTGGATGTGGCTGTTTCAGAGGTGAAACATCCACCCCCGCAGCTGAGCCCCATGCCAGAGGGGCTGACCAGCCATCAGGTTTGTAGCCAATACCCAAGTCTTGAATGTAAATATGAAATGGCTAGTTCACGTCTCAGAACTTTGGAATTTTAGGACAGTAAAAAGGCTGAAATTGTGAGATTTCACTTTTTCTTTGCAGATGTTTTTTTTTCTGTGCAAAGAGACTCATCAAACATTTTCAGTCTTAGCTTCTTATTTTAATTCAACAGTGATTGAGAAAGAAAGCAAACACTGACTGAAAATGAACATAGATTTTAAAACAAATGGGACATAAATCTCTGTCTCTTGGTAGTAGCTGCTTGTAGTCTACATTTTCTTCACCATGAGAGCACCTTTGTAAAATGTATTTCTCTGTGTATTTCTTAGAATATCTTTGTTAATAGCAGGAAAGTCAAGATGTGTGTCACAGTGAAAATATTGCAAAGGTAACTCTCTCAGTGTGGAAACCGATAAGTGGTATAATTTTTTTGAAAAATGGCTTTAGCATTACATTCCAAAAAGTTAGGACTTATTCTGAGGAGGCCTGCTGTTCTTTGAAGAGGCTGTGATACCATATTCTTTCTAGATGTAGGTTTCAGCTTATTTTTTAAACCTTCTTTCTCATATATTTTTTTTTATAATGCACTAAAAGCTTTCACTGGATGACAGGTCTGCACTGCAGGCAGGATGTTTTATCACCTGGAATCTTGAATTTCAGAGCCATTCTATTGCTATATGTGAAGATTGTAGTTTAGCATTGCTTTGGGGGAAATAAGCAAGGTATTCTTTGAAAAGCATATTGCAAAGCATGCTGGAATCAATTAACATGCACGTTTATGGATTGCAGCATAAATGAACAGAAGCCTCTATACATCACTAGTCAAAAGTTTGAAAACACTTTCTCAATAAATCCAATGGGTAAATGTGTTCAAACATGACAGGAACTGTATTGTGTTCAGCATTAATAATGCCTTTACAGGTGTGCAAGTTACTCTACACATGTTCACTCATTCACCGACATCAAAAAAACCTTGCTATTGAGTTGTGCTTTGATAATAAGTCTTATTGGCCCCCTTCTTTTTAGGTCAGTGTGCAGTATGCATGAATTACAGAAAGATGTTTTCAAGTGATTTGCAGGATATTTTTCAACTTGGACTCAGTCCATCTTAAATTATCTTGTGTCCAGAACTGGAAGAGAATTGTTTGTGGATTTTACTATCTAGATTTTTTAAGTCTAATTTGGTGATCAATCAGTCAAAGTTTATTTCTACAGCACTTTCTAACAACACTTAAGGGATTTATATAATAAACACAAATAAATAGAAAACACAAAGTTTGGAGCTATAGGCATAAGTGGCCTTCTCCAGATCACGATGGGTGAGAACTGGCTTTACTTTGGACAACAGGCAAAGCTGAAAAAAAGCCAACACATTTTCCCAGTTTAACCAAACGGTCTAGTGTCACCCGTAGATTTTTTACCACCTGGATGAAGTGGAGGGCTGAAAGACCTAAACTTGTTATGACATTTTCTCCCTTATAGGCTAAGAAACATCAAACATAATCTATTCTGTTCTGTAATTATTGATTTGGAAGAAGTTTTTGAAAGAGCCAGTATTATATGTCCTTTAGATAAATGTCAGTATTATTTTATTTAGTTGAAAATTGTGTGTAACTGCATACACCCAATGCAAGGAATAACCGGTCTTAATGACAACATATTTTAATGAGAAAAGTATTGGCCGCAGAATGGATCCCTGAGGCACACCAGAGGTCTGTGGCGGGATAGAGGAAGGCAGGTCACCTTTTATGACAGAGGATGTCCTCTCCACCAAACAATGGACTTAAATTACTTAAGCACTGCACCCTGAAGGCCAAACTGCTCAGCCAGACAAGTGATGAGGACTGTATCATCTGTGAATTTCAGCATCACCAGCTTAAGAGGGTTTTTGTCATCGAAGGACAGGAGGATATCGTTCTTTACTTTGGCTAGATCAGATTTAGTACCGTGAAAAGATCTGAAGCAAGGGTAGCATTTTTCATACATGTTCTATCTTTCTGGGACAGATTATATCTGGATAAAAATGATCTCTAGAACTTTGGACAAAAATAGCAAATGGAAAACTGGCCTAAAATTAGAGAAGTCAGCATGATCTAACCCAGGTGTTTTAATAAGTAGCCTGACCACAGTGGGCTTGAAAACAGAACCCTGAACTTTGGAAACTATTAGTGAAAGTCAGCAAACATAACCCATCTGTGTCAAAGGACTATATGAGCATCTTAGAGAAAATAATGTCCAGAGATGCATCAAACAGTGAAATATTCTTTACACATTAGCCTTGGTGCAAAGCTTCAGGCTGTTAAAGTTGTCACATGTTACAGGTATTTTTACACTTCTGCCTGGCTTAAACAGTTTCCTCTGTTTTGAAAAGAAGTTTGTTTTAAACCAGCTAGAGAAGCTGCATTTACATCACAGGACATCCAGTGATTCAGCTCTCAGATGGAGTCCTTGTTCAAACAGATCTCTTCTCTGAGTCTTTTTCTCCTGCGACTAACGCCTGATTATAGTGTAATCCATCAACCTGTGCCGTGCTTAACTGAAAGCACGCCACATACCACAGCCCAATCATGTCCTCTTAGAGCTAGATATCCTGACTGATCTGTTGTCTGCGTAGGTTGTCAGACGCCATATCCTCGGCTCCATCATCCAGAGCGAGCGGAGCTACCTGGAGTCTCTGAGGAGAATTTTGCAGGTGAGCTGCTTAGTCCTCTTGTCCTCTTCTGCCATATACAATATCTTCACAGCTTAGTCGTTATGAGTTACACTGAATAGAGAAGAAGAGATATCCATCAAATTATCAAGGTGTCTTTGCATAAATAATCCTGAAAAAAAAAACATCTGCGCTGCTTTTTTCTTTTTTGGCGTCATGCTGATTTTGAGAAAGAGAAACTGTCAGGCTTGCGCAGGATGGCGTGCTGCCTCTCCTCTTTAATCTCTCTTGGTAGAAAGGAAAGGGAGACCTCTTATCTCCTCATCACAGAAAAAAAAAATAAGACGAGCACCCACTGAAATGGAATTAACAGCCATCAATGGCTGCCGTGTGTGCTGCAAAATCTTTCATTGTCAAGATACAATGTGCAGTCTTTGTTATCGAATGACATTAATGTGCATGATGCTTGGTGAGGTTTAGCTCTTATAAAATTTCTTTTGTTACAAGAGAGAAAGCCAAGTACTACATACAGTGTTTCCAGATGTAAGGCATGAAAAGATGAAAAGGCACACATGACAATTTGGCACTGAGGGTGATAACTTTCATTAGCTACTACTTCACAGTGATTGAATTGCCATCTCTTCCACTAAGCAAGATTGTTATTTGAAAAATTATTAACGCATGTTGCTGAATCCTCTTAAGCAGTGGTGTGTTTATATTCACATATGAGTAACTGAAAAAAGGTTTGTTTCTTGTGTGTCAATGTCACCAGGAGTACCACAGACCTTTGATGGAGGCCGATCCCCGCATCCTGAGTCCGAGGAAGATCCGACCCATCTTTTACCGAATCAGAGAGATTACACAGTGCCACTCCATGTTTCAGATTGCATTGGCATCTCGTGTGGCTGAGTGGGACAGCAACGAGAAAATCGGAGACTTATTTGTCGCCTCAGTCAGTGTGATTCTTTTTTTTCCCCATTTGCATGAAATAGCATTGAAACGAGTCACTTGCTTCCCATCTCATTCTCAGATAAACATTGCACAGTATATTACACTGGATCATTATTTATTGGTCAAAACCTAAGCCAAAATACAAAACTAGTGTGTCAAAAGCTAAGTACAGTCTGACTGCATCCACAGACATTGGGAGAATATGTAAAGGCCAGATGGCAGCTATCAAATGCACTTGATTAATTGATAATTGGTATGCATGAGCACCTCTATGAAAGCAGATGTTTTGGCAGTTTGCTGCTCTGGAGCATTGTGTTAACACAATACTATGGAAGAGACAGGTCAGGAATGATCTCAGATAAGCAATTTTTGCTGGGAAAGGTTATGAGGTCATTTCTAAATAATTTATATGAATAAGAAGAGATTATTTACAACAGCACATTTGAGATAGCTGCCAAACTTCCCAGGAGCGGATATCACAGCAAGTTCACCTCTGGGTCAGACCACGCATTGATCAAAGAAACTCCAAGAGGCAGTTAGCATGTTAAATGTTAAAGTTCATGACATTATAATTAGTAAAAATCTGTATAAGCATGACTTGTTCTGAAGGGTTGCCAGGCGAAGGCTTCTTACTTTCAAAGGAACATGGCAGCATCATTTAGGTGTGAAAAGTTGCGCTTGAACAAAAAAGGCTTAAGGAACAATATTATTTTGGAAAATTAGATCAAAGTGGAGCTGTTGGGTCATAAACACAACATCGTGTTCGGTGCATATCAGCACAAACATCTCATAGCTTCCCACCCAGCACAATTCTGCCAACATCTAATCAACATTGTGAATTGACTGAAAAGTGAAAGGTATAAAGATTCCTTTTCCACTACAAAGAAAAGACATATACATGAGGACTTCCACAGACCTCTGCTTTGGGTAGAAGAGTGAAAGGTGTAAAGATGTTGTTTTCCTGATGTATAAAAGCCCTCATATTCCAATACAGGGTTGCAGTGGGGTGGAGCGTACCTGTCAAGTTTTGAATTTGAAAATAAATGAAATTTCGAAGTGCCCAAGAAAAGTCGTCCCAACAACCCAAACAAGCTGCAGTATCACTTACAACTGAAAACAGGTTTGCAAGAAATCTAAAATGACCTCTTGTCGGCCACTTACTAACTACAATCAGGTCTTCAAAATCTGATCGGCCTACCCTTGTTGACATGGAAATGCTGTGAACATTCCTGTGTTATAACACAGCCTAAATGAAAACACAAAAGAGCACATTTATTTATTTGACATATTTTTACCCCCTCCCAGTTAACAAAGCAGCCGGGGGACACAGCCTGGTGTATTATCCTTGTCAAATACTGCCCCCCCCCCCCCCCCCCGTGTTTATTCACCCACCAGGATGTGCTCTTTCTGCTGTAACAAACCATTTATTACCAGAGTTATAAAGTTTTCATGTTTCATCCAGGCTATTAAAAAGGTAACAAGTGAGGTAATTACTAGCAAAACAACTTCATGAAATTTTTTAATATAACTTGTTTTATTGAGCGATCAGTGAGAAAACAACAAGCTCAATACGTCTGTAATGGTTTTCAAAGAGAACACTATTCTCTCTCTCATGCGAATGGAGCGAGGCTTTGACGAAGCCGCTCCTAAGATCGCGTGCATTCCCACTGTTGGCATCAACATCGCGGATAACATACTGGAAGCATTTCTTAAAAAGGCTAGTGATAAAGTTCAGTTTGGAGAGGCACAGGAAAGTTTGTTTGTTTTTTAATTATATTGTAATGCGGGAGATTTACTGGAAAATACTAACACAGCAGGATGGCAGAAAACAGGGGCAAAAATACAATAGTTTCCTGGTAAAAATGAGAGACTTGACAGCTATGGGGTAGAGCCTATCCCAGCAGATACTATTCAATTCATTTCAGCTTTATTTGTAGAGCACCAGTTCATGACAATAACATCTCAGGGTGCTTTACAGACTATTAATTGTAGCCAATCTGTTGTCATCCATCAGTATTCATACAAGCCCATTTCGGACAAATAGCCTAGCTAAGGAAACAAACACATTGCTTTGAATCTTGACTTCCATCCAATACCCCGTCCTGAGCATGCTGGAGGCGACAGTGGGAGAGAAAAACTCGCCTTTAACAGAAAGGAAAAACCTCCAGCAGAAGCTGGCTCACAGAGGGCAGCCATCTGCCTCGACAGAAAGAGAGATCAATACACATGACAGCTTACAACCAGGAAGATCTGCTGAGAAAGGAGAGAAGAAATACTTTCATGGTGCCAAGAGGTCTAGGTGAGAGATCAGGTACACCATTCCATCAAAGACAGACAGCTGAATATGGGAGACAGCCTACAATATACCAGAACGCCTGGGTGCACACAGCTCAGCCGGAGCTCGAACCAGGGACTGTAACTACCCCCTAACCATTTTTCCTTTATCGTTTTTGCAAAATAAAGGCAATAATGTACAATTTTGACAAAGTGTGTAGCGAATCAGCTATAAATCTTGTAAGATCTTGTTTCATGAGACTGCACTTGTAGGAGGATGGAGACACAAAACATGCGGTTTTTTGGATCAGTTTGGTTATTTTCAGTTTTTCACATTAGCTTTTTCAGTCATTACTTAGTTTTGGTTAGAGTACATGATGAGACGGTGATATTTGATATCTTTGTTTATCTGAGATGGTATTTACTTCTTTAAAAACCTGCTAAGTAGCAGACTTTTTATACCTTGACACAATATCTTTAAATTTAATGAGGATGTACTGTCTTTTTCACCTGCATGTAAATATGTCTGCACATGTATTCATATTTATTTTTTGTGTCTAAATGCAGGGAAAACATCAATGTTATGGGTAAAGGCGATTATATTTACATTGCCATTTGTATTTAACTTCATACCACATCCCTGGTCGCAGAGCTCTGATGAGCAAACACCTCAAAGATTTAAACTATTAGAATTGTGATGAATATCTCAACTGCATCCAATGCTATGTGTTAAATATTTGTTAACAGTGTTTGGTGATGGTATGATGGAGCTTCGTGTGACATGTCTTTTGTAAGCCTCTGTGAGCTGTGCTCATACTTAAGTAGGGTGCTCATTGTTTGCCTATTTGAGGGGCTTGTTTGATTCTCAACTATTCTGGCTATTTAAGTGCTGTTCTATTGATGTGCGACCAATGAGGCCACATTGAAATAGAAAAGTACTTGGATTGTGTTCAACCCTTATTTTGCTGCCCTTTTTTTCATAATGGTAGTGCGTGTGCACCTGCAGGGCTTGTGGTAATATCTGAGAGGAAGGGTCCTGAGGGACACTCAGAGCAGAAGAGGGTAAATTCCTTCATGCAATTTGCAAGTTTCCCATTACTCTTCACATTGCGACTATCAGCTTGTTGGCGAAGGTTTAATTGATGTCAGAAAATACATTTTTTCACACATCTGCCCATTAGCTACACACACACACACACACACAAACACACACAGATTCTTCAACCTCATTCATCTTGATCAAACTTTAAAATGACTGGTGAAGGGTAGTTTGCAATTATTAAAGAAGTAAATAAATATTTTTTACACAGTTAGCATGATACTTGCGCAATTATTTCGTCTGTCATTTTAAACTGAAGTAACCCTTGCATTGTGTCAGAGGAAATTATATGACTTGGATTGATAATGCATTATGGAAACATGATATTGTAGAGCTCTACGCCATTTTATTGTGGATCTATAATAAATTGTGCTTTTGTCCACCACAGTTCTCCAAGTCCATGGTGCTGGATGTGTACAGTGATTATGTAAACAACTTCACCAATGCCATGGCTCTCATTAAGAAGGCATGCATGTCCAAACCAGCTTTCCTGGAATTTCTAAAGGTGAGAAAACTATGTTTAAGAATTAGTATAATAATTCAGTCTTAGGTATATAATGAGCCACACAGTTAAGATTGCCTGGCTCACATTATTTAGGACCCTGCTGTTCTGCAAAAACACTTTTGACCATTTATGTCACTAACCCTGGACTTTTGTAGCTCATCAAGGTATTGGGATATCAGGGTGGAATTTTTTCGTCATCTTAACCTTTTGTTGTCTTATTTTTGCACTTCTCCCTCAAAGGGCTTTCACTCTGTCAGACTGGAATCTAGCAATTTTACTGGCATTTGTCATTTTCCTGAGCATTCGTTGAAGGCTTTGTCCGCCTAATTGAGGCCATTTCAGTCCTGGTTAGAATTACTGGCAACCTAAATTGAAACTGCAGAATTTTTGAATATTTTCAGTAGATTCAGACAAAACAATTTTGAAGGATTTTAGGAAAAGATCAAACACGGCTGCATAAAAAGAAATAAAATTATCATAATAATTTTAAATCAATTGAACGAATTCCTCAAACAATGAGGAAAAAGCTAATTACCCTGTGGTTAATTATCAGGGTTGATTAAACTTAACTTACCCAGTTACTGATGACTTTACTGCACAAAGGAAGCTCAGTTGATCCTTGTTTTAGTTTGGAGATGTTTTCGGCATGTGGTGCTTAACAACTGTCAATGAAATACATCTTTGAAGAATTAAACAAAACATTTTTAGGAAAAAAGAGAGAGAAAGCATCACACAAAACATTAAAAGAGCTTCAGGCTGACTTGGAGCCATCTGGAAATATGATTCCAGGCTGTACTGCTACACATTTGGTGAAGGTCAAGGAAATAAAAGATTTTTTCTTTTACCTGTAATTAGCATTTATTCATTGGCCCTGGTGTTTATCAAATAATGTAGCAAGGACAGAGGAAACAAAATCAAAGGTCTTTGTTAAATCAGTGATACAGCTTGTTCAAATGTTACACAAAGAAGCCCAAAAGGTAGAACATCCTCTTTTTGTGACACAAATTTCTAATTTAAAAAAAGAATAACAAAATGAAAACTAAAATACCTCCATATCATGAACCAATATTTTCTTCACATCAGAACATACTGCATAATAGAAACGTCTAATTTACAATATAGCAGAAACCACAGTTGGTGGCAGCCTTATTCGTGGTCCGGATATAAAATGTCCCTAAAAAAGAAAGTAATTGAAATGATACCTGTCTAGGAGGACTACAGCTAGTTCCATCCATCCATCCATTTTCTGTACCGTTTAATCCGACTGGGTCGCGGGAGGGCTGGAGCCTATCCCAGCTATTAACAGGCGAGAGGCGGGGTACACCCTGGACAGGTCGCCAGTCTGTCACAGGACCACAGCTAGTTTCCATTCAAATTCAGTCGGAGGTGGCCAAACAGCTCTCCACCTCGAGTATGGTGTACCAAAATTTACATGAGCTTTATTGTTCTTGGCTTCCAGTCTCTTTTCTCCCTCTCAGTTTTGATCCTTAAGGCTGTTTTGCTGTGTATGCAGTGGCAGCCAGTGGAGGTTTCCAGCTCTTCTCTCAGTAGCCATTCTGTTCTGTTTACAGGATCTGTTGTGCACATGCTAGGAAAGACAACGCTGTTATTGTGCAACGTCCCTCATTGAGCAATTGTTAGATAGCACCTGTGACGGAAAGTTTAGAACCTTGTTAGTATTTGGATGTTCCACCAACTGAAAGGGCCTGAGCTCATACATGCATGATCAATGAGTAGTTTTTTTTTATTAAAATTTTGTAAAGAATTTTCTTGACAGGATTAAAATTAAAATTAGGTGTAGATCCTTTTAAATACAGCATCACACCATTTACTCCCATATCCACCAGTAGAATTAATCTTATAATTAAAATTCATAATGCCTTTTTTAATATAATATAAAGATATATTTAATGTAATGAATTTAATTAAGGCTTTGTGGTGCCCACCTGGTTAATAAAGCCTGTCAGACTCACCTGAAGGATCCGATGCAGTGCTCCCTCCGTAGGTAAACTGCATCTTAAAATGATGCAGGTGGAAATTTACTTTACCAAATGTAAAAGGTACGGTGGGCTTTGATGATTTATTTTACCGTGTACCACTTTCTTCTTTAGCTATAACACCACAGGATGTGTGTCCTGACCATACACAGTAAAGAAATATGGACAAACCCTCTGCCATGTGACCTGTAGGTTCCTAATGAGCTGCAAAGAGGCTCACTGGGCCGTTCCTACCTTCGCCAACATAAGCAATGAGGTCGCGCTTTACAAAGTCCATTTTGGTTTATTGTACCAGCTCCTCACCAGATTCATCTCAGAGGAATGTTCTGCAGTGTTCTTAACAAACAATTATCTGAAATGAGACAAAAATATATAAAAACACTCTGACTGCAACGTGTAAAGCAACGCACTATTGGAATGTAGCAGATCAGATGTATAGATATTTACTGTAAAATGTAATGAAATAAAAGTAAAAAAAAAATCCACTAAATGTGAATGTGGTTTTAAGTGTAAAAGCACTTTGAATGATCGAAGAAGACTAAAAAATGCACCATAACCACAGTCCATTTACCTGCATTTGTGACCATCGACTGCATCTAAGGAGTTGTGAAATCATGGGACTGCAAGGCCATTTTCGAAGTGAAATGTCTGATGTACTGACAGAAAACTAGATTTGAAACATAAGTCTTGAATCTTTTAGCAGGGCAGTGACCTGAGCCAACAAAAAAGAATGATTGAAAAGGCCAACAGCAAGTCCTTAGGTAAATTCTATTCAAAACTTATAAAGAAATCTGGCACTTCAGAAATCACCAGCAGCTACATATCGAGCTGTAAAGTAGCTGTAATTCTTATTAATTCAATAAATTTAATAGATGAAATGTAGCTTCTTATCTTTTGAAAGCTACATTTACAGAGCGCTATCTGTGACTTTAATACAATTTAGGAAATGTTTTTATGAAAACACAATCTATACAGTTTATATCACCTACTTTTGCAAGTTCAGGATTAATTCAAACAACGAATAAAAGAATACAGGAAACATTTCATTTCATCAACCAAAGTCAGCATATAGACAGTTTAGTTAATTGTAGCATGATGGTTGATGTTAAGGCTACTTATAATGCTGCTGGCATTGCACTGCAAATGTATCATAGATATCTGTAGACACAAGATGGTCTGTTGAATTTTTTTTTTTATAATGTTTTGGACATCGCTGCAATCAGGGCCTTAGTGAGACAAAAAGTCATGCACTCATGTGGTAGTCATACACCCCGGTCACCAAAACTCATGTCAAGCTCATTATTCCATGTATCCCCGACATTCACACACAATTAGATACCAGTTCAGTACTCTTCTCTCTCCAATTTTTAATCAAAAGACTTGATACAACAGTGATACCAGGACTCCATTTTATTGCTCTTATTTATTTTCAGACTGGTCAGAGGAGCCGAAGGTGCTGATTGTTGTGATAAGGTTTGAGCAGTCTGAGTATTTAGAAAGTCATAAATAAGTAAGTGGTTGTGATTGGGCTATAACTCTAACAGGCTGATTAACAGGGATGTCAATATGACACTAGCTCACCATCCAATTACATTCTAATTCTTGGGGTTATGATTTGATTCAGTATCGATTCTCAATTCAAACAGTCTCAATTTATAATAATAAATAATCTTTTAATATCAAAGGGTGCCAATTCTGTGATTTTCTACATTTCCCTATAAGCTGGAAAGAGCACTGAGAGATTGTTTTATCAATTGAGAGAAAACTATTTATGTTTAAGAGAAAGAGGAGCAGTTTGTAGTTAATTAGGTAATTAAAAAATCAAAACTCACAGAAGCAATCTTTTGACAAGGAGGTGACGTTTAGTTTTGCTTATCCTGCAAACTCTAACATTTCTTTGTCACTTAACAGTAGCTTTATAAAATAGTTAAATTCTTTTCAAATCTTCTAAAATAACAATTCCTGGAATTTTTAGATCAATTCAGAATCGTCATAAATAAGAATCTTGATTCTGATGTGAACTGACTTCCTTCACCCCCACTGCTTAAGGAATGAAAGCAAATGTTAAACTTAAAAATGAGCTAATTCCTATGAGTTTTTACTGGCAAACTGTAAATAGCAAGCTAATATATAAAATCAAAAGGTATATATAGTTAGCTTCAGATGTTGGGGAATAACAAATGTACTCTTTTAATTAATGCATTAAATCTTTTATTCCTTTAAACCAGCCAAAACATCCAATAACACTCATCAACAGCTAATCTATGAAATCAGTGTGTTTAGTAATTATTCAGTTATATGTCCAATGCTTATGCTGTGTGATAATGACCACACTCTAATTTTCAGCGCACATTTGGCCACAAAAGGCTGAATAGCTCACTTTTCTTAAACACATCCTGACTGCAAGGTTTCACACTGAGGCTCTAAAACTGACAACTTGCTGGAAAAAAGAGAGGAGATAAATAGCTTTTTCCTGACAATAGAAAAGACAAGACAATTGGCAGCTCACACTCAGTCTTACTGTGTTTGGCTGACGTTTGCGGTCCAGTCGGAAATAATGAAGTAGACTATTTATCTCCCAAAAAAGTGACTATCAGAAACTGTGCTCCAACACAGCCTGCAGAATACAATACAATAGCATCCCTTTGTGTTGCTGTAGTTACAGGCTTTTCCACTGGGAGGTAATGATAGTTACTGAACCAGATCTGAGTTTAGTGCAGCCCCAGAGCATTGAGGATGTATACAAGATGTGTATATACAAGATATACAAGATTGAGTTGAGTTTTAGCAGGTGCATGGTTGTTCATTTAAATAAAATTTTTGCATAAAAAAAGCATAAACGTGCCTATATATTTGCACTGTATGCCTTGTTACAAACACCTATGTCCACTTTCTGTCCACCACTTCCTCTAGCTAATGGTAAGTCATACTCCACCGCAGCTAGTTTCGCAGGTGATTATAACCGGTGGTGCAGTCATGTCACGTGAGACGTTGTTTAGTTTTTAGATTTCCATCTTTCTTATCAAGGCTTAACTAGAGCACATGACTGCCCTCCAAAAGAGAGATAAAGAGTATCCTCTCAATATAAAACCGCTCTCACCTGCAGCCTGCTTCTGCTTGACACCACTCCAGCATTTTTTAGTGTGTGAAGCTGGATAGAGCCCATTTGCAAAGAAATCCAGGCATGAGAGGTGTGCTGGAACAGGTTTAGGTCAGTGCACCTGGAATGATTATATGAGTCCACTCACAGCTCAACTTTGGCTTAAAAGGTTACCTGTAGAGCCGTTGCCTACCACTGGATCAGACAGAAAATCACCGAAAATTCTGCTTAGTGATTTTCCACTTCTTGGGCTAACTTTGGATAAATTTATATCTAAACTCTTTGAACTGCTCTTCCATTGTGAAAGATCTCTTTTTGACATTTTTGCGTGTACTGATATACATTCATATTTACATTCAGTAGATCATCGATCCTGCAAAACCCATAAGCCTCAGAAAGACAAGGATGCCATCTTTTAAGGTGATGGACATGTTCCATGACAACATAATATTAGCATAATTAAATATCACGTTGTCTTTTAACCAAGTACTGTGACTTTTGATTGGTTTGAATTTCATGATAGGATTTAATGACATGCAGTATTATGATGATCGATGAGAGAGGTAAGGTTTAGCAATGGGAAAATAATTACCAAAGAGAAGAGTAATTTATCCCCTGTTTTAATCAGCAAGAAAAATAAGATAAGCTCAGATCTTTGAGTTTCATCAGACTGTTCCATTAAAGACCGGGACATATAAATAAATAACCTTCATTTCTATCAACCCAAATAAACTTACATTTTTAACTATTAGTCAATAAATTCTAATCAATTTGACCATTAAAAAATAAAAACCAACCAAACCTTAGGAGATTTAAAAAAAAAAAAAAAAAAAAATCTTCTGCATTAATTTGACCTTTGTGTCAACATGAAATATTTTTTATTTTCTTCTTTTTAAGAATTTCTTTGGTTATGATTATTTTAAGGCAGCCTCTTCTTTTGCCTTCCGCTTTTAAATAATACCTATTATTATACCTCTCATACTACCATCACGGCACAAACTTAACCTTGCTCTGCCGCGATATCCTTTTCTGACCCGCGCCCACAGTAATAGACGTAACTCACTCAAAAAAATGTTCCTCTTTTATAATCTCTCATGACTAACACACCTTGATTTTCATGCCATATTCACCCACTCACACGCCTACATGAGGTCCACAGAGAATTCTGAAAGCTCTACTTAGGTTGGAGTAACATATTTTTCTTTTAATGACCTTCCTTTGATAGGATATATAACAATGTATTCTTTCTTTTTCCTTTTTTTCCTCTCTTTCTCTTATGGTTCCAGAAGAAACAGGCATCCAGCGTTGACAGAATCACTCTGTATGGCCTGATGGTAAAGCCCATTCAACGATTCCCACAGTTCATTTTGCTCCTGCAGGTACTGGTGTTACTTATGTTACTCTCATTTCCACATGCTAAAACACTTGCAGTTTACAAGAAATTAGAGGCACATATAAATAAATATGGAAAGCTGCAAGGCTGCAGGAGTGATTATGGGTTTAAACTTATCCAAACAAGCAGAAGTTGTAGCTTAAATATTTTTATACAGGGGGTTAGAGCTTTAAAAGTAGCTACCCATATCAGTTTTTCATATTTTGGTTTTATAGCCTGACTTCCACTTTCTATTTTTGAGAAAAGATTTGGATTTTAGCTTGACTTGCTGGATCTGCAGTACCTCATTTCATCCCCCAGTAAGCATTGATTATCCATGAATTCAAAAGATAACTTATGAATGTGAATCAGGCATTTTCTTCCAGCCTAAACTCAATACCCCAAAGAGGAAGTGTATGTATTTATTTAATAATTTACCTCATTATTTTTAGTACAAATGAGCATGTTGCAGAAAATAAAGGAAATCATTAAACCATGAACAGATTGCTTTATGTTTTTAAATCACAGTGTCTGCGCTTAAAGAGTTCCCGCATAGAAAATTGGATTATTAACTTTGTTAACTCCTCCATATGGTGTTTATTTACTGTATGGGTATTGGCTTTCGTAATGATTTGATCTGAGGGCAGGGTTCCTTGTTTTCATGCTCAGATATTGTTCTGCCCTCACGCTTCAAATCTCCCTGCTTGTGTGAAAATATTCTCTGCCTCGCTTCAAAACTGTCTAATGCTCGGACAAACATCCAGTGCACCGGATTCACTCCTTTCTTGTGCTCACTCTTTGTCTAACCTGACATATGAAATGTTTCGTTTTATAGAACCAGCTGTGAGGTCCACTGTTTTGAAAAGCTTTAGCACCCTAAAAAAAAGAGAGAATAGCAACATTTAGCGGAAAGTCTGGACAAACTTCAAACACATCCACACAGACAAGTCATCTAGTGATGCAGAGCGGTGCAAAGCTGATTTGCTCACATACATGGATCCAGAATGTAATTAATCTCAATTCCCTTTCTGGCAGCTTATTTTCTCTTGAACAACTAATTATTGAATGGTTTCATTTAAGAGTAATCTTACTGTTACTGGAAAAGAGCAAATGCCTTTGAGGGATATGTTTTCTGTTGTTAAATTTAGGTTTTTTTCCACTGTCCTGGATGGTGAATTTAATATCAATCCATGGAAAGGAAAAACATGAAAATGAAATAAACCATGTTCATTAAAACTGTTGCTCTGGTTGGCATTTCTGGAATGACCTATCATTATGAGGCACGGCAAGTTTATTTGTATAGCATGTTTCCTGTACAAGACAGCTGAATGTGTTTTCCATATAACTTTGCAGATGGTGAAATCTGGTGGAAATTATTAAAAAGTAATAAAAGGCACCAACAAATAGCAAAAAATTACAATGAATTCATATTAAAAAATCCTAATAAAATCATTTAAATAAATCACAATAAAATTATAAATTAAATTAATTAAAATGAAGACTAAGTTACAAGTGTGCATTTTTATGTGTTGTCACTAAACGCCTTGGGGTGTAAAGTGACTCTTGATTTTCTGTGTCATAAATTGAATTTAGTGGATTTTACATAACAGTATGTGACAGTGCAGGTCCTGTAACTATGCCTCCACTGATCATGCACCCTGGCTACTTGGCCAGAAGGATATCCCTTTGGCTGACTGGTCAGTGTGCATGGTTTTCATCTGGGAGGTTGTGGGATCAATCCCCACCCAGGCCCTCCTTTGTCCTGCCACAAGTAGAATCAGTAAATACATGAGAATAAAAAGGTCCATAAGCAGGATTGAAAAGTATTTGGTGAAAGTTTAGTTTTCTCTGAGATCTTAAGGTTTATATTTGTTAGCTGCTTTTAAGGTGTAAAGTTCCCTGCAGCATTTTAACACTCAGTCTGTCCATCACTGCAACCTTAGTGGTTTTAGCCACAAACCGTATTTGAAGCCTGGCAAGTTGGATTCTTCAATAACTGTGAGCTTGTAAATCTTAGAGGGAGCTGTAAAGGTGCTTGAAAAAGTATGATGACTGCCAAAGCTTCCTTTCTTTAATTCCTGCTCTTTGCATGGAGTGGTTGGCACTGTCAATGTTTCTCCAAATAACAGAATCTCAGATATTCCCAATGAAATGGTCACCATCGCCTTGCAGGTGTGCAGATTCTACATACATTGATGAAAGTTCTTATAACTGGGTTCTGAAAATGTTTGAAATGTATGAAACATTATGAAACAGCCCAATAAACCTGCAGGCTTGAACTTGTCAGAGTCAGCTATCAGGAGCAATGTTTGCCCACAAGCTAAAGGGTAAATAGTGCAGAAAATGAATAGGTGTTTACAGGTAAAAAAAAAAAAGAAGAAAGAAATAGAAATAAAATCATGATTCGCTCAGTCATAGTTCCATAAATATTAAATGAACCAAAATTAGAGTTTTACGTTTAAACCATTTCATGGCATGAGGGGATTTTTCTGACAAGAAATTTCTAAAGATGCAATTTCAATTAACACATTTTTATTTTTT
The DNA here is from genome assembly GCA_036024015.1 of Craterocephalus amniculus. Lineage (NCBI taxonomy): Eukaryota > Metazoa > Chordata > Actinopteri > Atheriniformes > Atherinidae > Craterocephalus > Craterocephalus amniculus. Next base: position 379 of record JAVQJG010239989.1, on the reverse strand, counting down.
TATTCTTTTTTTAAATACCAAGCAAGAGTTTAAAACTTTACTTGTGAATTTTTCTAGGACATGCTAAAAAATACACCAAAGGGCCACGTGGACCGTCTTCCCTTACAGCTTGCCCTGACCGAGCTAGAGATGCTGGCTGAGAAGCTGAATGAACAGAAACGAGTCGCTGACCAGATTGCAGAAACTCAACAACTGGCTCGCAGCGTCAGTGATCGACTGCTCAGTAAGGTGACTGAATACACATGTGGTTGTTCACACAGCTGTACGCACAGGTATACATACACACACACACACACACACACACACACACACACACACACACACACACACACACACACACACACACACACACACACACACACACACACACACACTACGC
>JAVQJG010239986.1:0-14591 GCA_036024015.1 Craterocephalus amniculus | reverse complement strand
ATATATATATATATATATATATATATATCTCAAGGTTTGGCACAAGTATAAATTAGATTCTTCCAGGTTTGCATGGCTCTGTAAAATGCTAATATGTAATGTCACAATATATCTTCATTGTCAGCATCTCACATACATGAAAGTTCATTCGATAAAGACTCAACTCTGTCCTTTCCTTCTGTGACTATCAGAGGATCTTCCCTTTCGTCCTCGCTATGGTGGGGAATGGCAGCATCAGCTACGACCATGAGCGGGACGGTCGGCCTACGGAGCTGGGTGGCTGTAATGCCATGGTGCGCAACCTCAAACACGACACCTTTCTATTTATCCGATACGTCCGTCGCAGGCTTACGGTGAGAGATGCATACTTTGATCTCTGTCTCCATTAAATTTCTAGCACACATTTTCTACCATAATACAGTGGTTAAGTTAAGCTTTGTAAGCTACAGTTAATATATTTTGGGAAATTTATTTGAAATTATTGCACTAAAATGGACACATTCATCTCCAGGATTTGAGTAGGTCTGTTGTTTAAACCTGATTTAGGGAATCAAACTGTTGTTGTTTGTCTGCTCTGCTGAGCAGGTGATGATAGACATCGATGGCCAACATGAGTGGAGGGACTGCCTGGACCTACCTGGGGTGCGACTGCCACAAGGGTATTATTTTGGTGCTTCAGCAATCACAGGAGATCTTTCAGGTAAACTGCTGATAGTGTCACAAAATCGCTAACAGTACCATTTCAGACACTCCTGGAACTGTTTTTGGCCACATCTCTGTGAACTCACCACAAACTGATATACATTTTATGATAAAGTGCTTCACTTGCTTTTTTATCTGGATTCATTGTCTCTTTAGATAAATTGACTGGTAACTTTTATTAATCTACATACTTTTTAAAAAATCATGATTTATCCTTAAAAATCAAATAATGAAACTTATTTTTTGTTAAGCAAGGTATTTGCTTTACATTTCAGATGTCAACCTATACTTATTCCTGATATATTTGAAGCACATCTGTGAATACACAGACAAGCTCTGTGTCTGAATCTATCACTTGGCTGCAGCTACAGCTTCAGCTCCTTGCCTTCAACTTCTCTGAAAGACATTTTAACTCTTTGATTTGAATACATTGGCAAACAGCTTGTAAAATGTAAATACAAATATACAAGCCTCCTACTTACTGATTAAAGAAACTTAAAACAGTGTTGCCTCAAGGTGACTGGATTGGTTCTATATGTTTGTTAATTATAAAACTCCACATCTTTGAATCTGCCTCTTTAAGATACACTGGTAAGCTAATGTAATGAAAATGTTTATCCATGACTTTGATTATGACCAAGATATTGATTATCAATGAATACGGTATTTGAAAGATTAAAGTAGTGTAACATGGAAACTATACATGGCCAGCACGTCAATCCGTTTAGGTGCTATTTAAAGTTACGAGTGTGATCAGTTTTTGTCATTTTTGGCCTTACCTTTAATAATTTCCTGCTACTTATCTGTAAAACCAGTTTTGAGTAGAAAGGAATAAATTTGCTTGTGCAGAAATGTATATTTATTAAAATCAAAAGATTTATAGTGAAATGAAAAATTCTATCTCCATCAATTTATTTGTGTCAATGATGATAGTTTGAGAGAATACTATTTTTATACATTAGTGGTGTCAATTAGAATTTTTGTTACACCGCTTTTATTACACTTAAGTCAATACTCAATACTGCAGGTAGGCTACTAATGAAGCTAAATTATTAGCAAAGCCAAGCAGCCTGTTAATGATCTGAAATTTAGTTTCTGTATATCACTTGAGGTAATTCATTTTAAATTAATAAAGAATAGTTGAATGAAGTCTAATTGAATTAATTAATTCATAAATATTTATTTCAAATGATGATATAGGTGAATCAGCATAGTAACAACTAAAGGTTATCGTGTTCTGAAACGCTGTGTGATGTGAATTTAAGTGTCATAAAAATAGCTTTGGCTGGTGAATTTTCTCAGTTCAAATGTGATTGACAGATGAGCCTAAAAGTTAATTTTGGACTCTGCAAAGGATTCAAAGGTCCTGGGTTCATGCTTTTACAGGTCAGAGCTGTTTTGGTACCACGACTGAGACATTCAGTCCCAGGCTTGTGATATGCTGTGTCTGATTGTGTAAAGTAAAGAGGTGCAAAGCGAGACTGCTTGGCCAAAAGAAAAACACCCTTACTAAAAGAAAAGGTCACGCACTGTTTTTGTCGGACCACCTGTACTGTTTCTTTGATTGCAGCACACATTCACCGTGGAATTGTTTCGATAAGCTTCTGCAATGTCAAAAGATCTATTTCTGTCCAGTGTTGCTTTCATTTTTCACCAAGATCTGGTATTAATTTTTGGAGTATCCAACCACTGTGCAAAGCCTTCTCCAGAACATCCCAAAGTTTCTTAAAAGACCTCGTGGTGGCCTATCCATGTGTGAAAATGATGCCTTATACTTCCTGATGCCTGATGTACATCAGTGATTTAACCCTTCTTAAACAGACTAACACCTTTTCCACAATGTCTTTCAACATTGTTTTTTTAAGAAATTAGAAGATAAACTAAGATAAATAACTTCCTGCCAGCCAAAAGATACTCACCCATGCAGTAATTATTCCATAGGGACGCTGGAACTTCTTTGCTTAGTTATAATCGGGCGACTGTGGCTCAGTGCATAGAGCCATCGCCTACTAAAACTGGAGGCTGGTGGTTCGATTCCACTCCGGTACATGTCGAAGTGTCCTTGGGCAAGACACTGAACCCTACCTTGCCTCCCGATGTGCCTATCGGGCGTATTAATGTGTGTGAATGGTTACTTCCCTTGCACCCAGTATGTATCAATATAGGTGCTGTATGAATGCGTGAATTTGTCATGTAAAGTGCTTTGAGTGGTCTTTGACTAGAAAAGCGCTATAAAAGTACAGTCCGTTTATCTTTATCATTTTAATCCAGGTGGCAATTTTTTTTCCTCACATTTCATCTACATTGCATATTTTCCAATAAATTGTTTTCTTAATTGTGATATTTTTTATGTTTTATCAACAGATAATCATGATGTAATTTCCCTGAAACTTTACCAGCTGACAGTGTTGCGGAGTAAAAAGGAGGAGGAAGAGGAAGAAGAGGAAATAACTATACCGAGTGTGGATAATATGGACCTGCTCAGATGTAAGACATTCACACATTTGTGTGAAAACCGGAATTCCTCCCATTGTTAGATGATATCATTTTCTATTTCATATTCCTGCTCATTTTCCTCTCTTTCAGTGGGAGACAGTGAAAAGGGGATGAGTGGAATCGCCATTTTTTTCACCGTGCTCTTCTCCATGCTGGGTTGCATCTTCCTCATCGTCATTGGCCTCGTAGTCTACAGCCACTGGAACGAGAGCCGGCGTAAACGTTTCTACTGAGGAGCCAACAGCAGGAGATGATGATTGTTATAACCACTGTAGTCTGTGGCCAAACTGCAAAAAAACAGAAAGACGCAGCTATCGACCGGTGGAACCGTGGGCAAAGATAACAGTAGTTTGACAAACAGGAGATGGAATACAACAAGAGCCATTCTCCAACATTTCCATTAATGGTTGTGAACCCACTGGGGAAGCTTTTAACTTTACTTTTCTTCAGCCTCTGCTTCACAAACACCAACTCAGCCTTATCATCACCTCCTCTGTGTCAGTTTCACAGCATACCTGCGGTGTCTCGTGTGATGCTTTGTGTTGAAGTTCACTACGGTTGAAGTTCTTGCATATTTTTTTGTAGCAGTTCAAGTTCACTGACTTTGAATACTGACTGAGAAATATATATACAAACAATTATCTGAAGAGTTCTTTATTATTACTGAATTACTTTAAATATGTAAAAGTCGTAAAACTGAACAGGATGCAATGGCTTGCAAGTCCTTTAAAACTCAGAAGAAAAAAAAGTAATAAATAGTACAAAGGCACATGTTAAAGGTTTTAAAAGGAACAATTTTATTATTTGAAATGTACCTTGAAATTGATGGGGACACATTTTGAAACAGTACTGTAATGATTCATCTTTTGTAACTACAGTACTCAACAGTTAATAGCTTTCTTTAGTCCGTAATGTAACGATGTGAAGGTCTGACGTGAGGCAGGACGGTTTAGCCTCCAGATTCTTTTACTAATGAATCGTTTCCTTTTAACAAGTCAGCCACCCTATCCTCTTTCTAGGAAGTAGTCTCCATGATTTTCACATACAATTTCAAATTTTGTTTCATCAGACCTCAGAGCCGGCCTTTTACTGTATACTATTTTGCATAATTAACTGTACATTCTTGAAGTTACTACAGTATGCGCATGCCATTTGTCGAGCTCATTTTCTGAAAAAACTAAGCAAATGAAAAACATGAATGCTTATTTGTGCATGGGCTGATGGGAATAATCAGTTGGCATTCAGGGAAATGTAAATTTGAGCATATGTTTTTATCTTTGTTTTTTTTAACAAATAATTTACTTATATATACCACTGAAATTAAATGCACTTTTAAACAACAGCCTAGAATTTCTTATTTAAAATTGGCAATGGGTTTCACCCAGACGTTTGAATTGTGTAAGCATTATCAAAACTGACACTGTTCTACGTTGCACAATGAATGGTGAAATGACCTTCGATATGTGTTTATTACATGTTGAAACATCATCTCTGCTTTTCAGTTGAATTTTCGTTGCAGTGAACCCAACACAGATGCAGGTTCAATGGCCTTTTACACATCCAGCCATTGTCAAGCTGTCATCGCTGTCACTGCTGCACCTTCATATTCATGTAAACATCTTGTCCTGGATATGATGACAAGCCTAATGTTTGCATCATGTATCTTAAGAAATGCAATTTTTATGTGTATAATTTATGAGGACTTTGTTGTTTCCTGCAGTCACTTTGACATCATTACCTTATTTATTCATCTATTGTGTGTTTTGTATTAAACCTGTGTGCATCATTCATCAAGTGAGCCACAAATTACACTTTCCACATGTGAAAGTCAATCTTGTTCACTTGTCCTCACTTATTTGACTCATTGAAAGTATATGAAAGATCTGGGTGTTTAGGTGATACGTATGTCATGCGCGGACATAAATTACAACAATAGAGTGGGATAAGATTGCTATAATTCTGAGAATTTCATGATTTCTAAAAATGGCAAGCTAAAGAAAGTGTTTGGGGTTTTATTTTGCATTTTAACCAAACCATCAAGAAAAAGGCATAATAATAGTTTGTTTTGTTTTCTTTACACACTGAATAATAAGTTAACATTCATAGTCACTAAATGATGCTCAAATACAAGCTCAGTGATACTAAATGAAACACTGAGTTGCAGAAACTAAATCTTTGAGAAGAGACGGATCTCCCGTTACTAGTAATGACCCTGCAGACTGATGTCTCAGCATCATCAGTCCACTGAGACAAGTTTCATCCCTTTGTTCAAAGAAGCTCCTCTTTTCAAAATAAAAAGGCATGTTTAAGAACACACTCAAGGATCTGACAAAAGATGGTTAGAAGAATAAATTCAGACATTTTAAATAAAGAAACTACAAGTCAGTCAGCAGAGTGCCAATGTTTGTTTTATTAAAAAAATAAAATACAAATGATGACCCAGACAGTACACAGCAGACTTGTTACCAAAAACGAAGCAATTCATCTGTCAGTCAGTGCTCCAAAATATTTTTTTTGTCCTTTTTCTACTTTACTCATTTTGGCTTCTTCGAAGTTAACCGGACAACAAAGTAGAAATAGTGGAGTTTATGTAAGTAGATGCCTGCTTCCCTCTTAAATTAGAATTTCACAAATTTGGGAAAAGGAGAAAAAAAAATAAAACACATATAAGACAGTTTAACCATGGCACCTATGTGATTTAATTCATCTATGGTTTGGAAGGGGGTGGGGGTGATTATTGCAGTTGAATGTTGAGGACTCTGACACTTGGATGAGCCCGTTAAGCTAATACAGTATATGCAGGTCTAGCATAAGCCGTCTGTGTCCCATGTTGACGTCTTTCATGTGTACGATATAGCAAACCGATGGTGCCGTATGAATGGAGGATTAAAGACAGTGATTAAATATTCCATCTGAAAATTGGTGAAGATGGAAAAGAAGAAAGCCGCAATACATGATAATAAAAAGAGGGCCGGAGAAGTTAAACTGAAAGCAGGCTTAAGATGCCAAATAATATATTCAACTTTTTCAACCATAGACAACTTAACAATGTGGTTTATCCATAAGTCAAGAGTGGTTGTGTTAGTGGTCGAGGGGAGAAGACAGGAAAAAGAAGAAAGCAAAAAAAAAAAACTGGATAGATATATATATATATAAGCTATAATGGGTTTTTAACTCAAGCATACATAGTCACCATATCATAGCAATACATGTACTTTTTTAAACAAGTTTTCTTAAACAAAATACACACAAACCAAAAGTAGATTACAGTACAGTGCAGCGCCGCGAGTACTGAGTGTTATATTGCTTGTACTGGTGCCCACAGACAAATAACAGAGTAAGAGGGACCGCAGCATTTAACAGTAGGTTTCTGTTTTTGCATAGCCTAGTTGAGTAAAGTTTACAGAGATGCATGATGCTTACGTCGGGTGACAACAATCACGAAACAACTGCTTTGGCTTTTTGAGAAGCGGGTAAAAAAAAAAAAAGCGTTGTAGCACTATTTACTAACAATAACCCTGAGTGTGAGAAACCAAACAGACCACTGTCACGACGACCACGTGCACTACTGAGCACTATGACGGCGCGGCGATACATCAAGCGTGGAAACGGTAAAGACTTTGGTAGATTATTCTGTCGACACTCCTGCATGGGTGGATGTGACCCGTTTGTTACCAGGGCTACGATGTTGGCAACGGATTCTGTTAACGGGACACGGCCTACTGGAGGAGGCGGTCATGGTCCAGAAAGAGCCAATCACATCCACTCATGGGGAGGAGGGGTAATCTTGATGCATCACGCACCTCTGCTGAGATTAACAAACAAAAAGGCTAAATTAAAGCCTATAAAACAAACATATGTGGTCATTTACAATCAGCTATCAGACAAATATGAGCTCCAGCACAAAATCATGAGACATCCAAATTGAAAGAGCGAGCCCGTCTTCGTGTTCAGAGGGGGGAATCCGGCAGCTGTGGCATCAATGAAAAGCCCACCACATGAACCCCCGAAAAAGGTTAAACGCATGGATGTCCTAACAGTTCGTGACTGATATAGCCCTTACTCTCAGTAAACACGTGGATACCAAGGAGGCATAATAGTTGTTTGGCAACAGGAAACCTATGGACCTCCAGCTCGATCATGCACAAAATAACTCCTGTCCTCCCTTAACTCCTCACAACCCTACCACGGCGTTATTCTTCTACACGAGTATACAAATAAAAAAGAATGCACCTTAGCAAAAAGGTTACAGAGAAATCTCTCGTTCGAGTTCATTTATGTCCTCCGAATACGTACACAAACACAATGACTCACAACAAAGCCTTAGAAAAAAGTTTTTTTTGTTTTGTTTTTTTTTTTAAATCTTTCCACATGCTTTCGAGTCAGTTCATTTAAAAAAGCTAAACTTAATGCACCCAGAAATGCAATGAGGGAGGGACACAACAGTCTGGTCTTGAAAAACTCCATCAGTGCCACAACTAACTAGACACAGTATGTTTTTTAAATCAACACAACTACTTCTACATCTTTACGAAATCCCCTGCGAGTGAAACTGCACACAAAGTGACGAGTTTCAGTTCAGCGGCTTTTAATTGTTTACACAACACATCCTTCACTCACAAAGCAAGCGCACTTTCCCAGAAGATCAAACGCTTCTAACACATAAAATCACTCCTCCACTACCTAATACGACCATGCTTTGACCTATACAAATATTACCTTGTTTTTTTTTTTTTAGAAAAAGAGAACACTTGCCTACATCTACTTTCATAAGGCAGAAATAGAGGTTACCACATCAAGGTTTATATTTTACTGTGCAGCTCAGTTCATCTAAACATCTGCTTTACAGAAATGCAACAAGGCAACTAAAGGTGTGGTGTCAAAGAATGCGTCTTTACAAATGTCGCTAATGGCCGTGCAGCCGTGCTCACAGTGTAACTGCTCCTCTGAAAAGGTCAATGCCATGTTAGTTAATATTAATGTTCAGGCACCTGCTCAGCCGAAGCAACACTTACACACACAAGTACTGCAAACCTTTTAAAAGCTTGGAACTACTGGCTATATGTGAAACTGTTTAATCCTCAGGTTGCGATGCATTCATCATTTCCTTCCATCGTTCTGCCTTGACCTGCGTTGTGCAATGACCCCTCTTGCATCCACTAGCTACAGCAGAAAGTTCTCTAACGGGGGAAACCACATTCAGACCAACCGGCGGCTAGCTGGGGGAAAAGAGGAAACATTTAGGTGCACAGCCCCGAAAATGAAACATACTTGTGCAGAGTTTAACCAACGCAGAAGATTAATTTCAGGGGAGAATGAAATATGAAGCGTTTACTCCTCAATTCAGAAATAAAATGGATGCTGAGCAATAGTTTGAATAAAAAGCACAGAGGTCAGAAGTTTAAACTGCTGATAAAGTCTGGGGTCTGCAAGGACAAATATAGAACATAACAGCATAGAGGTTGCATTAGATGTGATAAATGCCACTCAGGAGCAGAACTTTGTAGGTGTGTGTGTGCTTATATAGTGACTTCAACGCACAATTGAAGCAGCTGCTGTTAACTTGTTGAGACTAAATCCCTGAAGAAATATTTACTGTTTTTTTAGATCTGTGCAAGAATTTCTTTTTGCTGTAGCTTTCGGATCGGACATGACGCCCGCGTTATATTCTGAGGGCATAACATTGTTGAAAAGAGAAAGAAAGCGCCTTGCAATGCTGAGGAACGTGCAGTTAATTACCACAGATTCTGTGGCCGTGCCGACACTAAATAAACTACAAATCAGCGCTTGCAACCATCTCAACTTGCTAATGCGCTGGCTCTCTGCTGCCAGTGGAAAATACCGCAGCAAATCCTTCACACTGCCAAGAGCTACATGGGCAACGGCGACCCAGGACAGCCACAGTTACACAGCCACTAACAATTACATGGTTTACACATTCTTACAGCACAAGCAAACAAGAGCAACGCGCCCAAAAGTTCAACCTCAGTCTACTTGACCCCAAACCTCTGGCCGCTGCAGGTGACCGGCACAAAGCCAAGAAACAAGACTCATTTAAAAAAGAAGGAAACGAAGAAAAGCCAATTAACTCAAATATAAACATCAACTCATGCAAATTACCAGTGCTTTTACTTGTTAGTCCGCCAAAGTGATTTCAACCACATGCTGCAGCACTTAGACACACGCGCACACACAAAAATAAAATTCACCCTTCCCCTACTGCACTGTAACACCCAGTCGCTGATACACACTCTTGCAGCCCCGGCCAGGAGCTTTGTTGCAATTAATGGTGACATCTGTGGCATTTACCGAAGCACAGCTGGTTATGTAACTGAAAAGCAAAAGCGAAGTACATCCTTTGACATTACTATACAAACTGAGCGATGAATTCCCTCAGATATTAGGTATTCAATAAAACATCATCATAGAGCCACCAAGGCTTTTTATTAACCCCCTCCTGCTTTAGTATTGTGAATTTACTGCAGTTTGGAACTGAAGTAAGGGGGAAGGAGGCGGGATGCACATGCACACGATCAATCAATCAATCCGAAATGCTGAGCACCTCTTCCGTCATGCTATTAATGGCCGCACAGCTGCGGTGACAATATGGATATCAAATATAAATAGGGGTTAGCATGACATTTAAAATCCAAACAGCAGACCAGACCGAACTCTGCTCCGCTTGGGTGTTTAGCCTCTCTCTCCCCCCCGCACATCAGAAGACACCAAACACTAGTTGCCATGACCTCAGAGCTGACATCACCTTGCAGCTGTGTCCTACATTTCGCCACACTCGCTCAGTGCTACATGCTCACAGCTTTGAAGGAAAATCAACATAATCTCTTTTCGTTTAAATCCAAGATAACGTTTTTTCAATAAGTTTGTTTATGACTCGTCTCCTAAGTCACCGCGGGGACAGGGGAGAAATGTTGTTGAGCGTGTTGGCATGCCTCTGAGTGACCATCCCACTGGAGGTAATATTTCAGTTAAAGGGAAGGCCGGAAATGTTCTGACCTATGACAGTGGCAAGACAGAAAAGGAAACATGACAGCAGTGCTGAAGAGGGAAAGTCCATTTTGTTTTCAGTCACAATCAATTGCTGTCTTGTCACCAGCCACTGGAAAATCAATGCCGAATGGAGCAACATGTGTTTGCTGGTTCCCCCGCCAAGAAGAGAAAAATAAATGAAAAGGGAAAATTAAGCCCAGAATTTGCCCACGTTATCGTTTATCTGTCCTAAAAATGAGAGTCGTTATCATCATCATCTTTACGTCATGTCAATGTGTTAGCTCGGAAAATCAAGGTACAGACAGTCCCTGTGGCGACGACGATGGCAACAGTTATCACAATATGTGAAGCAGGAAAGCTGCACACTTTGGCTGGTTAGTTATGCTGTGGATCACACCAGGTGGTCTCCAGTGCTGGTGTTGGCGGTCTGGCCGGGCAGCTCCGAGGCGCATTCCTTCTCTCTGAAGTTCTCCTGCTGGTGCCTGGAGCAGCAATCCCTGCGGGCGACGTTGCACACCCGGTGTTCCTCGTCGCTTTCCTCCTCAAGACCTGAGCCCTCGTCCACATCCAGCTGGCATACGCACACCTCGATCCCTGAGTCGCCGGTCACGTGCCGGCGTCGAGTGACGAGCTCCTCGTCCTCTTCTGCAGCTCCCAACAACAACGCCTCTACATTCTCCTCTGACTGACATTGTGCTTGGATCGGGAGCGACACCGCCTGCTGATCGGATGGAGAGACTGAGGCCGGATGGTCCTCCCTCAGCTCAGCCTCGGGCTGGGGTTCGGGCACAGAGGCAGCGTCTGGTTGGCTCAGTTGAGGAGGGAGAGCAGGAGTTGTCTCAGGTGGGATTTCAGAATAAGGAGGCGGTGGAGTCGGAGGGTGGCCTACAACCTCTTCATAGTCAGGAAGCTTGCAGTCGTTCCAGAACCCTGATAAGTAATCATTTAACAGATAAGTTGAAAAATAGAGGATCTTCTTTTTAAAGCAATAATACACGTTTTTCAACTAAATATATTTGGTTTCAAGCTTTGACACATTGTATTCTGATAAACATCCAACTTTACTCAATCTCAAAATGTAGTCTAACCACCATGATTAGCATTTTAAAGAATCCTGGAAAGATGGCAACCTTTTTTAGATACTGGTACTAAAAGGTTAGGGGAGGAAAAATTGTATCAAAAAATCGAATATTGAATACATTTTTTTATTTAAAAAAAATTTATATCAAGATTTTTTAATTTCACAATTTACAAATCTTTTTTTATTAAAGAAATCTATCTTTTTCAAATATTTTTTTAATATCATTTTTATTATTTCTTTTTTTACTTGTTTTGTTGGGCATTATAGTAGCTGAATGTTGGTCTGGCTACTGTGGTATAAAAAAAAAAACTAGCAAAAAGGTGTTTTGTTACATTTTTTTGTTTTTCTCCACAAAATCTGTAATATTGAAGAATCACAAGAAACGCAATTTAAATCGAATCGGCACCCAAAAAAAGGATGGCATTAGCCCTACAAAAGGTATTGCAATATGTTGATCAATTACCACAGTCTGCTTATTTCACTTGATATCTAAATGGAACTCCTTCAGTATAACATTGTGTCTATCTATGAGTGAGTCACTGTCTAAATATGCACACAGTCAAACATGTTCATTTTGGCTTTCTCACACAAACAAATGTGCACCTGGTGACATTAGTGGATATCCTGTTCCACTTAAGGTCCAGACTAACAACTGACATTAAGGCGGTATCTTTGCTATCTGCAATTTCAGTTCAGACAGCAGCATCAGTGCACACTCAACCAAGTTGCAGCTGTGTATGACAAGATCAGGATAATGATCAGTATCTCAAATTTAAAAAGGTATGACCCTCCCAAGTGAAGGCTGCCAATTTATTTAAATGGAAGGCAGAACGACTGGGTAAAGCAGAACAGGAAATTTGTTGTAGTAATGCAGACGTTTGTTGTGGAATTTAGTGAGACAGTAAGAGCAAAGTTCAGTGTCATAACCCTCACCGATGTACGTGAGCTTCATGCAAAAAGTTCTGAGTCTTTGTTTACACTGACATAACAATCTTTGCAGCTCCTAGGCTGCAATCATCATTCAGATAGCAGTCTGAGAGTGACCTCCCCATCTAACTGAGTGGGCGCTAAGCAACGGAGGACCTTCCTGCATTGCTGTAAGGTGTAAAAACTGGGAACACGCAAGGCAATAAAAACCTGAAGTAACAGATTATTTAGAGAATACTCACGTAAATTAAGAGGAGGAGGGGTAATGAAGGAACTGGAAGCTCCTTGATAGGCCATGAGGCTGATCTCGCGTTGACGTTGCTCCTGTTGCAGACGCATTTTAACTCTGCGGTGTCGATAGGCACAGCAGCAGCTAAGCATTATGATAAGTGTCCAAACCAACCAGAACCCTGTGAGAAGGGACAACATCAATTTAAACTTCTCATAAGCCTCATATAGAGGTGATTTTAAATGCATGTTTAGCTTGACTAAAAAACTCTAAAGAATAAGCTTGGCCTAAATAAAATAATTAAAAAATTAATTTATCTAAATGTTTATCTACATTTAAGTAAATGTCTCTGCTTAAACTGAAAGTATTAAAGTGAAAGTAAAAGGAAAGTCCGTTTTAAGAATCTTCAAAATCAAAAGTTAAAAAGCTAAATTGAGCATAAACACATCTTAATAAAAAGTTATGTTTAAAAAAATAAAGTATAAGTTTTTTACTTACACCAAAGCTCATAGTAGTACGTGCAGCACTCAGTCTCACCGCAACAGTACCCCATCTCACAGCGATACTGTTCATTGTTTACCCCAAAACAGAACTCCTTCCCCTTAAATACACACAAGAGGCACACACGGGCAACGCACGAGTCAATATTCAATCACACAAGTAAACAAGGAAATGCACAGCAAACCAAAACTTTGTCATTGTCACTTCAATGTCATTTAGTGTGTTTGCGCATTCCTGTCACCTTTGTATAGACATGTGGAATAAAATGACATTTTAACCCTTTACATCTTTAAAACAGCCTAGGTGAAATTAATGCACGAATCAAACAATGAGCAGCATTGCGAAGTCTGAATAAGCACAGGAGGGGGTTGGTTGGTATAATAGCATTACTGAGATCTTGCCAGTATCCGGATCAACCCAATGTGGGTGTCAAAATTGTATGATGCATGTAGATATTCATAAATATTTTATTTCGATGCAAATGTTTTGAGGGAAATTTTCGATTTGAAATCATTTTATCTGCCATGCTGTCGAATGTACTATGTTTATTAAAAAAAACATAGATTAAAAATATAAATACATCACCGCTTTCTATCTATCATAGATAGATGCATTTAGTCATGAAATTGTTTGCACAAAATTTTAAACATGGATTCAACCCGGGAGACTAGATAATCTGAGGCCAGCTGCACAGTCCGTCCAGCTAACATCAACAACTATGAATAAATAAGTCTATTTGCCGGGTGCCAGTTAGCTACAGCTAACGTTAATCTTAACACCCTCTGTTAAATCTGTAAAACTTCGCTCATAAAACACATTGGTAAAGATTTTCCATATAACTTTAACTTTCCACCAAATGAATAAAAAAGAAATAAAGGGAAACTTTCGCTAACTGACGTCATCCATAGTATACAGTGGAAAACCGTGCCCTGTTCCTTTGTGGGCGAGACAAAAAAGCTTCGGAAGCAGGGCCTTTATCCGCGGCCTCGCCTTAAAGCGTACGCCGACCCCCGAGCACTATCGCGAGCTTACCTGCACCAGACAAGTCCCAGTACAAAGAAGACCTACAATGGATCCCAGTGCTTTCTGCGGCATCTTTCTGGGTTGTCGGCCGTAAATACGACGGGAATCATATAGCAGTTGGTCGAATCGACAACTTGTTTCTGTGATGATAGACGTCCGGAGCTGTTAATGGTCGAGTCAGTCGAACTCAAACATGTTTTTGTTTGACCGAGAAACACAAACACTACCAGCAAGTAACATGAATCTAAAACGGCCGTTAAACTGCAGGGGGCGCTGCGAGCGCGTGTGTGACAACCACCATAAAAAATAAAGGTAACTTTATCCGGAAGATTAATGCCTACAAAACAGCAGTTATTCAGTAGAAAAAAACTCAGAATAAAATATATTTAAAAACACACGTACATTAACATTATGTAGGCTACTTATATGTTCTTGCCACAGATGGAAAAATGCAGAATACGATCAAAGAAACAGATGTGTCAAAAAGTCAAACTAATCAAGCAAATAAATAAATAAAGGATTATATCATGGTAAATAAAATAATTAATTAACATCAGACATTTTTGGAGGCAGGCAGGCAGGCAGGCAGGCAGGCAGGCAGGCAGGCAGGCAGGCAGGCAGGCA
>JAVQJG010239971.1:0-14528 GCA_036024015.1 Craterocephalus amniculus | reverse complement strand
GACCCATTAAACCGACCCGTTCCGGACCATTTATGGCCCCACTTCAGTTGTGGGTCCATCGAAAATGGAGCGGTACGGTTTGCAGCTGCTGGCGTCATGCAATACCAAGCACTGATTCGCGGACAGAAACAAAAACAAAACAACTCACAAAGCAGCGCCACACAAACTCCGTCGGTGGCTCGACTTTCAGTGGAAACGCTTCTCTGAATGGGCCCGACCATTCAGGACCGACCCGACCCGACCCGTATTCCTCAGTGGAAACGAGGCTTAACTGTAACTTACAGCTTCCTGTCTGGGCAAGCTGGAAATCTGGGAGGTGATTTCTGTTTTTTCTGAAGCAACCCCTTCATTTCAGCCCTGTTTAGCATCATTACTGGGACTAAAAAGTGTCCCGGGGTGGAATATGAAGGGAATCTATTGGCAGAAGTGGAGGGACCCGATGTTTATCACTGTATTAAAACTGTGTTTGCATCTTTTGACAAGCTGATTCACTGTCAGGTTCCTCCTCTGCCAGCTTATTTCAGAAACTGGACCTTTAAAGCTGAAACATGTTAGCATGTCATCATAGCACTCTTTAGCACCTAAACGTGATTCCCACGTTGCCCCTTGGTGGCAGAAGAGGGAATTGCTGTTTTCTGCAGTCCGGTGCTCTGATTGACTGCCTGCTCTTTTTATGGCATAATGAGCATTAATTCCATCTTTAAGTGGTTTCATGGGTTTCGTTTCCAGTGTTTATTGGCTGACAGCTCAATGAAGCATGCTTGTGCACACCCAGCTGCTTTTATTTGTCTTTCTATTTTTGTTAAGTTGTTATTCATAATTATTGTTCACAAGATTTTCTCTTTGCAACAAATCGATGCAACTTGTTGAAGATGTCGTTTAATTTTTTCTGTAAGTGCAAACAGGGACAGCATGTTCAGCAAGCTGAGGCTGTGTAAGAAGCATGGCGTGCTGCCTCTTTGCTCGCTTCCACGTGTTTCCAGTCAGTAAGGCAACAGGTCTCATACCACACAGGACCACAGGAAACACTATAGGTGCTTTAGAAAGAAATAAAAAGACTAAAACTTGTTTGTCAGAGGTAATCGCTCATGTAAGCCAGCATACGACACCGATGCTGATGTTTGCATCTCTGGTCAAACCACTTGCTGCACACTGCAAGCTGCATTTTGATGAAGTTTCTGTCCTGAAAAACAAAAAGAAAAGATTTGATTATACTCTTATGTACCGGTGTCACTTCTTTAAAAGATGCTTAATTCTGCTTTCTGTCTATGTGCTTATTTCCAGCTGAGCGGAGGCTTGCTCCGGGTTTCTGGTTAGACACATGAACTTCCACCTCAGTCCGTTATCAAAGCTTTACTTTATGTTATTATGAATCCAGGGGCATTATATAAAAATGGGCTTTTAGGGGGATTTAAAAAGGCAGAGTTTAAAACATCTCACGTAAAGAATTTACTTTAGTTTTTAATTCTAAGTATTTCAGTGAGTTCCCAGAGTAAAAACCTAACGTTGGAAATGAGTGAAACCTGCATTAAAAGGAAGCAATCCTTCATTTAACCTGAGTTTTCCATTTGGTGCTTGAAGCAGAAGAGAATTCATCTCCTGCTGTGATTGGAGGAACTTCACCATTAAGCCGACGTTTTGCTGCCTTCATGTGAAAACACTGGGGGAGCTGATGGGCAGGAGGAAACCAGGCATCCGTTATTTCCTCAAACATCTCCATCGCTGGATAAAACCTCCGTCAGCATTGACACATCGCTGCTAGGACCGTAAAGGACCGGCCCAACTGGTCCATGATGGGAGTAATCTGGTTTATCTCAAGAAGATGGAAGCTCAGTCCATCCAAATTCCTGCAAAAAGAAGCTTTTTGCTGACATATATGTTCCTTTAACAAGGCAAGCTGAATGTATTTCAGGCTACAGCGCTGCTTTGGTCTACAACAAGCACTGATGTTTGTCCTAAGGCTTACTTTCAGTTTCCCTGAATCTCTGCAAAGGACATGGAGCCAAAAGTCATCGTGACCCATGAAAAGCATAATTTCCAGGCAGATACAGTGGGCGGGAATATAAACTGTGCAGTATTATCTCATATTTCATGTTGTGTTTGAGACATGAGCCCGAGCAGCAGAGAGGTCGGATCAGCTGAAATGATGCAAACTCTCCGTCCGCTCGGGAGAACGCTGAACATTTAGCACAGAGAATCTGAGGAGACTGGCAGCAACATTTTCAGCAGAAAGCTCAATAGAAGTGTTTGCGTTTGCTCCTGACAGGCTCAGATTTTCATTGTAAGTGTCCGACATCATTATGAGAAAGCATGCCTACAGCTATGCACGTCTTTGTTTCCGTTTCACTTCCACTGCTTTCAGCTGTGTTTTCCATTTATGGGTCTTTTTAGTGCAGAGCAGCACAAGTAACAGACTCTGAACAGACCAGACCAGTTATCTCAGCTAACATCATAAAAAAAACAACCTGACATTAGGTCATTTCCTCATGACTGGACTGAGTATTCACCAGATTTAGCATTTTGATTTGGAAGCTATTCTTATATATTAGAGCTGGAACATACAATATATTAACCAAGATTAATAATTAAAAATGCTAAAATACTGCTAATTTTCCAAAAAGTGAAAAATGCTTCAGTGTAAACATGATCACAGAACTCCAATAATTAAGGCACCAACAAAGGTTTTGAAAACTGGGCCCACTTATCAGAGTTCAGTTAATATCAAATCATTGATTCACCTCATCAGGAAAAAGCCATGAATGCATCAATGATAGAGGAGGGGAGGTAAGAAATCCAGGCAAGTTGATGCTTTTGTCTGTCATACTTTAAAATAAATAAGAAAACAAGAAATATGAATTAATAATCAAGACAATAAATGTAAACTGACCACAGACATGCAAAAAAATAAGAAAATGTGACCAAATTGAGACAAAAATAACTCAATAAAAGAGTAATAAATTACAGCCATTTATTTTTTCTGTAAAGGATTCATTCTGTTAATCAGCAACCAGTTTGTGTCAAGATGTTCGTCATGTCACATTACTAAAGTACATCAGATAAACAACATGTTATAACATAAAGAGAACATGGGTAATGAACAATAGCACATTTACATAAACACCAGTGTTAAACACAAGGAGTTTTTAACCACAGCTTAAGACTGTTTTTAAATGATGAATAAACGTTGATTTCCCTGGTGGTTACATGTAGTTTGTAATTAAAACCAGTTTAACAACCTGAGGCTGTAATAATAAAAAAGGAAATGAATTTAGCCCCGCATTCCCTTTAGTGAATAAACAAAATCAGAAAGTTAGAGAAGTTTTCTACTATAGTTAACAGCAACACCACCAAAACAAAAAAAAACAAACAAAAAAAATTATTACAAATATGACATTTTATCATAAAATGCCAAATATGTCTGAGCACAGCTGGTAAGAAGTTGATAAGGAGACGTTTCTCAGATATGTTGGTATTAATGATCTTTTTTTCCAAGTCGAACCAGTGACTGAACCATCATGTTGTAAACTGGAGCAGATGAAACGATTGAGCTTTAGAAACAGTTCTGCTGCCCCCTGATGGAGCAAACCTGTTACTACAGCTCCACTGTCCTGCTCTCTGTCTGACCTGCTTCATGTTTCTGGATCCAGAACTTTCTGCTCTTCTGACACAGCAGCATGAGGAAAATCTGGCAGCTCATGGCTGCACACACACTCGGCCAGGACTCACAGTCCAGCACAGCGTGTGTGAGTATATTTCTGTGTGTGTGTGTGTGTGTGTGTGTGTGTGTGTGTGTGTGTGTGCTGAGCTGTGACGAAACTGCAGCTTCTCGTCAGTCAGTCAGAGTTTCTTGTGCAAAGCAAAATGTCTGCAGTTTGTTTCAGTAAAAGTCTGGATGCTCTTTGGAGCAGGAGGACACATCAGGATGTAAAACTGCCCGCCTTCGTTCCATCAGGGCAATATGAAGTTATTCTCAGGAAGCTGGATAAAAAAAATACAGGAAAATCTCTTTTTTTGTTGTTTGTTTTTTTAGTATCAAACCTGCTTTACATGTTTATATGAACTGTAATCGGCGTATTTTTAGGAGTGGATGTGACCATGAGATTATGAGACTATCTGTATGAGTAAAGGTTAAATAAAAGAATACTATTGATTTCTTTATGGAGACAACGTCTGATGAATTGACTCAACTGCAGAAACAACTCGGAGTGATTTAGATTATAATAAATTTAGTGAGTTTTCTGTTGCATTATAACTTCTTAGCAGCTTGAGATGATATTTGTTGGTGTCTGGGTTCATTTACTGTTTTACAAGGCAACAATTTAAGTTAATGGTCTGCAATTTTCATGGTAATGAAACAATAATTAGATTCTATTACAGTAAGAGTTGCTGCTCATAGAAATGTCCGGTACAATACCGACTTTTTATATCCTTTATTAAACTACATCAGACATCAGATAAACAGCACCAACCTCAACATGTGCAGAATGAGCTTATTTCTTGGCACACATGCTGCTGTCTGGGTTTATTTTTCAGTCTGACGGGAATTATATTTATTCTGAGCTTAAAGTGCACAATCAGCCACTGAGCTGAATGCTGTGGTAAGAAGTTATCCTCCAGGGGGTGCTGTATGTCTGCAGAGCTGATCAAACATCTGCAGGTGCATCCCCTCTCTGATTGGACGATGTTTGTTCTTGTTTGCGTTCGCGCTGCTGTCCCGAACGCTGAGCTCAAACAAACCCAGAACAACCCGGAGATTGTGCCCAAAGCAAACAGACTGAGTCATCTGAACCACCTCTGAGCCGTCATCTGGCTGCACTTACAGGACGAGGAAATCTCCAAATGTGGCGGAAAGCTTTCGCGCAGATACACAGCAAACTATTTACCTGGATGTTCCAGTCAATGTCCCAGCATCCCCACACAAAGCTGTGATGTGTCTGACGA
Organism: Craterocephalus amniculus; assembly: GCA_036024015.1. Classification (NCBI taxonomy): domain Eukaryota; kingdom Metazoa; phylum Chordata; class Actinopteri; order Atheriniformes; family Atherinidae; genus Craterocephalus; species Craterocephalus amniculus. The sequence goes on along the minus strand of JAVQJG010239971.1, from coordinate 9,587 downwards.
AACAAGTTCCTGTTTATCACTTAGCTTTACAAAGAAAATCATTTTCTCCTGGACTTAAAAAGAAACCAGCTCGATCACATCCAAAACAAACTCAATGATGAGTCTGTTTGAGCATCTCCCACACTGGAAATAAACATTTTGATCTCTGTAGTGATCCAAGCAGGTAGAAGTGGGAGGATTTCAGCCATTTTTTTCTGTTTTGAGCAGCTTGTTGCTTCTTTAAATGATGATAGATTCCAGTATTTCTTATTATACTCATTTCATGTCTGCAGATAAGACATGTTCAAAATATACTCTTTGATCTGACCATTTTCTGTTTTGTTTTTTTTACATATAATATAAATAAGATCAGTGATATGAGGGTTAATTTCCTACCTAGAGTTGGCGAGGTCAGGAACATTTGTAGTTTGGTGCAAATTTTATAATAAAAACATACAATTCAGTGTAGAAATAAATCTGATTATATTAAACAATGAGTCTGTAATGAGGAGTTCCTCAGGGTCCTCTGCTGGGACCACTACTGTTCATATTGTGTCCATCAGAGCCAAAAGATGCTTTCCAAGGGCAGAGCAAAGCCCTGCGTGGGTAACAAATGAGTTAAAGATCTTTAGGAATAATATGAGCAGCTCATCGCTCATCGTGTTTGCTGAATCATGATGTATCTGTGTGTGTGTGTGTGTGTGTGTGTGTGTGTGTGTGTGTGTGTGTGTGTGTGTGTGTGTTTGTGTGTGTGTGTACGTGTGTGAGTATAATTTTTTTGGGAACCAATACACAAATCAAACAGTACAAATGGACTCTGTGTCTCATTTAAGAAATAAATCTGTTATCATCTTGTTTTATCTTTAAAGGCTGTGAAATGTCTGATTTCACTCATCATTTCTTTGAAATTAGCCTCCAAGCAGCCGGACCGCTCTGGCCCAATGGTCCTCCAGGCTTTCTGAAGGCCTTTCAACATTTTTTAAAGTGTGTCCTTAAAATATTTAAAGAAATTGAACACATGGAGGACAAAAGAAGAAGAGTCAGGACTAAAGACCTGAACCAGAACCTGAGACATGCTTCTACTTGATCCATGACCTTTTGGCCAAAGGACAGTCAGGGGAAACCAATCAGGGAGAAACGACTGAGGTATGTCAGATGACCCAAGAACTGGACTGAATATGAGTGGAAACAGGTCTGATGGAGGGACGGACTCACCCCAGAACCCGGACCTCTACGTAACTGAAGCAGTTTGGGATCAGAACAGTCTGAGAACAAGAAGAGGAAGAGTTTGGGAAAGTCCTTCAAGGATCCTGGAGACCTGAAGAAGTGACAAAATGAAGCTTTCAGACCAAATATTCACTTTAAGCTCCTTAAAACTGGACAAACTCTCATACTTATATTCATGTTTGCATGTGTTCATTAAATCAGTGCAAATATTCTCTGTTTCGCGGGGAACATAACTGAACAGTTGTAGATTTTCTCCCACCATCAGATCAGACTGTCCCGGTTTGGAGTGAAAAAAACATTTAACTGGAACTTTAACATTGATCTCTGTGTTTGTCCACATCATGGTTGTAAAACAGGCTGCAGGAATTTCCACAGCTGTCATGTTGACTTATGAGGAAATCCACCTTCCAGCTGCTCCAGTGGCCAGGTTTGGATGAGGATCAGGGTTATGAGTGTGCACCAGTCAGGACAGCAGGTCAACAACACACAGATTGCATCATCGCCACTAACAGTAATGTGTCTAATAAAACACACACACACAAACACACACACACATTCCTCCCCTTTGACATAGATTACAGGAATTTTCTTCCCTTCTCGTCTTTGCTTTCAGCAGATCCAAGAGCTGCCCCGTGATTGGCCGCTGAGGCAGACTCCGCAGCAGCCAATCAGCTCGCTCCATGGCCGTGGTGCGCAGCATCTCGTGAGGGGTCTGACTGCCGGGAAGATCGGGGTGGAGCATCGCCTCCTCCTTGCTGTTTCCGGGAAGTGTGTGTGTGAGAGTTCCCTGCAGGATCACGACTCATCAGTTTGTGTCTCAGCTGCTGAGTCGTGTTTTCATGCATTTAACTGCTCACTTGACGGAGCTCAGAGATGGACGAGCCCAGCAGGTGGAAAAGAAGCTGAAAGTCAGATATTTCTGTGTTAACGGCCGGAAAGTCCCCTCCTCATCTCTCTGAATCTCCCCTCCTCCACATAGGCAGCATCCTTCCTGCTTCCACAGAGTGATGCAGACAGGAGATCATGACACTGAATTACACAAACATCCTGAAAGAAGCAGGGCTGATTTATGCGTTGTGTCTTTCTTGAAGTCCTGGTTCTTATAGAGGCCGGTCTGCCTCCCATCAAAAGCTGATCTAATGAACTTCTCTGCAGCACAGAGACTCTCCATCTTCCTTTTCTGTGGAGAGGCCTGTCAGTGACAGAGTCATTTTCTCCCTTATAACCTGCATGGTTTACAGATTTGGATGTTTTGTTTCACTCCAGTGAGAGCTTGGGTAGCTGAATGAGGCTGTTTTTTACAAATTGTTTCTCAATCACCTATTAAAAAAATAAACCTCACAGATCAGTTTCTTGCCTTCAGGACACTGAACATGTGGAAGAGCTGGGGGTAAAGCTATTGACCAAAAACCGCCCCATCAGCCCAGCTAGAAATAGAGTTTTAGCTCAAACTCCTGCTCTGAGCTATTGTCTGACTAGCTTTTAGCTCACCTGTAAGGAAACCTTGTAATTTATCAAACAGAGAGCGCTCTGACTGCTGTGCACTGCGCCTAAGACACAGGAACGTAAAAACCAAACTGCAAATAAACACAAAACAACCACAAAGACACCCAAATGACCAAACGGAGACATGAACTTACCCACAGCTGCTTAACTAACTCATTTATATGCAGTTAGAGACAAACTGCAAGAATCTGAAATATTAAACTGATCTAAAGTTTTAAACAATGAATACACAAGATTTGTTTTCTGGTCTAATCTTTAGCAATCATGAGATCAGGTTGTGTAGTAGCAGGTGTTTTAGCTGCACATGACCAGCAGGTGGCAGCAGAGCAAGGATCAGAAACAAGCGCCAGTTCAGCCTCTGACCAGCAGAGGGAGCTCTACCTCCACACATCAGCTGCAGTTTGTTAGGAAGGAAATCACATGAGTCACACACACGCAAAACAGACAGACACACAGACAGATGCTACTGACTCATGTCTGCTTCACTGACCACCTCACTGTCTGTAAAGCTCAGACTTTATCTCCTCACAGCTCAGTGTGAAACAGACCGTTCCCAAAATATCACAAAAGCACATCTTATTTTCTCCAGTGACTCTGCGTTTACTCACAGCATGTGTAGGTCACTGTATGGAAAAATAATTTATCCTATTCCCGCCTCATGCAGAAGCTCTAAAACGTTTTTCTGTCATTCAGCGTCTTCATGCCTGCAGATTTGACCCTTCCTGCTGCAGAAAGCTGCAGAAGTGAGCAGCATGTTGGGATTATTTGTCAGTTTGACCTTGTAGTTTGTGTGTGATGGGGGTGTGTGTGTGTGTGCAGGGTGTGTTTGCTGAGTCATGTTGTCCTGCTCTCTTCTCCTTACTGGAATTACTCGCTGATTTCTAGCGCTTTTTCTGCTCTTTGGCAGCTATTGTGATTTGTCAGAGCTGCTGTTTTTTTTGTCTCAGCACCTCGTCTGCACGTTAGCCACTTATTATTTCACCACGTGTGCTTTCTGCTCCGTTAGCAGCACAGGGGACGGTGACTTCAGCTCGTCTGTCCAGCTCACTCTGTGGCAAATCTCCCAGAAATAACTTCCAGGATTCATGCTGAAATGCCCTCTAAGCTTCCTGCGGAGTCTGCCTCACACCCTGCTAGCCACTTATCAAACACACTCATCCAGTCTGGGCAAAGTATTCGGGCTGCAAAGCTTCTGTGTTGTTCTCTGACTCATACTTGGTGCTGTTGGTCCTGAAGATGATGGGCTGTCTGCTTACTCAGCCCCTGCACCCCCCCAGCATCCACCTGTAGGCCCCAGGTCAGCATTTCTCTCTTCACTCCAACAGCAAATTAAAGGAAATAAACATGCAGAGCAGTGACAGATCAGAGTCTGACTGCCAAACTTCCATCATATTCTTTTCATAACATTTCATGTGAGTTACAGGAAAACTAAAGAAGTCAACTTAACTCAACTTTATTTGTATAGCACCAATTCATAAGGACATCTCATGGAGCTTCACAGACAATCAGTTTAAGCCAATCTGTTTATCAAACATTTAATAACAAATAGCTGTGAGGAAACCACCAGACTGCATCGAATCTAGTCTTTAATCCATTCTCCTTCTGAGCAAAATTCAGGCTACGGTGTAGTCGCCATGTCTGCAATCATTTATTTTGTTCCATGCCGTCAGTGAATTTATATATTTATTTTATTCAAATGCATGAGGGATATACAGGTGTTGCTACATCAGAGCAAACATTCTCAGATGCTTCCTTGCTACTTGTGGCCGGTGCACGAGCAGAGGACTAGCTACTGCACGGAAACACTAAAACACTAAACTCTCCATGGCGGAGATGGTGACGCCTGTTTTACAGGATGCCTGCTCGCTGGTTGCACCGCACCAATGCCTTACAATTAAACTTTGTCACTTCCTGGTTAAATTTATGCAAAATCCTGTTTAGTGTCCGTGACATGAGCAAGAGGGTTATTAATTAAAAACATCATCAACATTTACATCATCATAACACTCCACAGAGCCGTTCAGCAACCGAGGCTGGATGTAGGTCATCTTTGTCCACATGGAGCTGTTCTATGGAGCAAGACTGGCTCAGAACTCCTCCAAACAATGAGTCTCTGGGTTTTGTGGTCTTTTTCTTGTTTATCTGTAAGATGATTAATGTCCCAAACCAGCTGCAGTTATCACATTCATGTTCCCCAAAGGATAAAAGAATTTTTAGAGTCTAATTTCTTTCCTGTCAGGCAACATCTTAGAGCCACTAACAGGTAAACACTTCTGCTCCACTTCCTCCTAATGTGCAGCCCCAGCTTTGCAAGCATCTTATTTACCACAGGAAGAATCAGGGACAACGTTTCCTGCAGCCGAGGCGCGGAATGAGGTCATGTTGTTGTTCCAGTTGAGGCAAGCTGGAATGTTGCCTGGTATCACCTCAAGCCTGCCACACATTCCTGAGGGAGGGGATCGGGACATGGAGGCAGGAGGTGGAATAGAAAGTGAAATGAATGAGTTATATAAAGAGAAAAGAGGGCAGGTTATTTCCCTGAAGCAGGTTTATAATATTACAAGGAAAGCTGATCGGGTTCCGCCCCGATGTAGGATCTGTTTCTGTTCTTCAGCACAAAGAGGCAAAGAGTTTCAAAGAAATCAGGTTCTCATGAACTTTGACAAACCGTCCTTTTCTTCAGCAGCTTCAAGGATTCAGAGAGATCACAGAGCAGCACGGCCGTTTCCAGGAACACGAGAAAAAGTTCCTGCTGCAGAGTGAAACTTTCATCAGTTCTTTGAACATGAGTTAAACAGCAACAAGAAAACAAACCTGCAGCCTAAATGCATGAGAAGAGGCCGAACCTGTAGGAACGTCATCGGTCCTTCAGTAAAATATCAGCTCAGCCACGCACCGATGAGGTTCCGTTTGTCCTCATAGTCCCAAAAACACAGATGCAGTTCAAACAACATGTTCATATGTCTGTTTTTTTTACGACACCTGTTTTATTGGTGCTTTGGACTTTATTGGGTTTTATGCAGTGACAAATAAAGAGAAAACATGGAGTGACATACAAAACTGCTGAATCCAGTGTTGTGTAGAGCTCCAGGAGTTGACGTCACATGCAACAGTGGAAAAAAAAAGTCCGGCGTTTTACCAGAAAGACATCTTGTTCAAACGACGGCCAGGTACCTGCCGCTTACAGCTAAACCGGTAAACTAAGCATTGAATATTAGCTGTTGTTACCCTGGATGCCAGAACAGCTGAGGACGAGCAAAGGGAAGAAGATCAAAAAAGGTTTAAAGTGATGGATAACTACCATCAGACACAGAGGTAAGGAGAAGAAAATGAAACGGAGCGACCCCACAGAAACAGGTACAGAACACGTTTCTAAAATTTTATCTTATTTATTTTACATTGTTTTATTATGACTCCTAATGGATGCCCTACTTTAATTTAATGCATGTTAGACTGAAGTGTTATGGCAAGAATTTCCTGTTGCTCATCCATCAGAAGGGACATAACAGGATGGCAGCTCGACTTTGACAAAACCAGATTCTGTCCATTTATCAGATGAGCCCCAACCCTAACCCGGTAAAAGTCGCCTCAAAGGTTAGGAAAAAGTAGAGGTGGGACATGATAAGGGTCGGAGACATATATTTAACTGGTTTCCTTGTATATTTAGAAGGATTTAAAAAGATAGGTAAACCATGACAGTGTGCAGCCACAGCCGGCAGTGCTGGTTTGGAAGTTGGAGCCTCATTTCACCTCCAACTTGATGTCACATAAAATTCCTTTTCCTAATTATGACCTTAAAAGATGTTCATTTTGTGACAATTCATGTAATTGTTGGTAATTTCCTAATAAAAAAAGAAAATTGCAAATCAGCATTAAGCAATTTTTTCACCTGCCTGAATGTGTAGAATACTTTGTTATCCAGCTGCAGTAATAATAATAATAATAATAATAAAATTAATGATAATAATGATAACAATAATAATAATAATAATAATAATAATTATAATAATAATAATGATAATAGTAATAATAAAAATAAATAAATAAACAAATAAATAAATAAATTGCAAACTTAAGGATATTTTCCAACCAGTTTTTGTCCCCTGCAGATGTTGCTGTAGTTTGTGTACTCAACTACTACAACGTGGTAAAATCAGTACACAGTCCCAAGTTGGAGCAGGGTTTGGAATAAAGATTAGTCTCTGAGAGAAAGGGAATCTTTTTCTAAAGTATTTTAGTTGACATCACTATCATTGACATTTTCTCATGAACAACGCAGGGAACGGGGATTTCTCATGACTGCAGTGGGGAGCGTATCTGTGAGGTGATAAAAGCTTGTGTCTTGTTAGGATGTGACCTGCGGTTGCAACCAGAAAACCACAAACACCCCAATGTTAGCAGCATCTCATGATGAGGTGGACACGTCCCGCCCAGCTTCCCACCGTCCGCCTCTCACGGGAAAACGAAAGTCTCATGACTCCGAAGCTTTGACTTTGTGATGATAGTGACGAGTTTGATGTTGGAGAAGTTGAACTTTTGAAAAAATGAAAACAAAAAAAAAAAGGTGATTTATCTAAAATCTGTTTTATGAGTATTTGCAGCAGGTGAGATGCAGGTAAAAAGAATACTGACTTTCTATAAAACCAGTATTTGTTCTCATATTTACTGTTTTGACTGGGCAGTGGTGAGATAGTTTCTGTTGATGTGAATCCTCCAGTGTCTCTTCCATGAGGGTCAAAGTGGTTTTCTTTTCTTTTAACGTATCACACTGTGTTTTAACTTATCTTCCTTTAATCATTTTAATGATTTTATTTTATTTACTTTTTTGGTATGTGTGATTATGTGTGTTGGTGTGTGAGTTTATTGTAATTCTTTATGCTTTTTATGCTTTTAAAGTTTTATGTAAAGCACTTTGAATTGTCTAGAACCTGAAAATGTAATAAACACAAACTGCCTTGTCTTCATTCAGACTGTATGTTTTTGCCAATGATTGAAAAAAACAATCTTCAATATCTTCAAGAGTTTATAGTGATTAAAAACAATCTGACATTAAATGTAGAATTTAAGAGTTGAATCCAACATTCAAACAAATGTTTGATTGTAGAAGATGTTTTTGGACAGATGTGGATTTGTGAAGTAGTGAGCTGTTTTTCATCCTGTATCTGGAGCAGTTTGGGGATCATGTGACCGCATCACTCAGCGCAGGCAGCGAAAGTTCAGCTGCAGTTGAAAGATTTCAAGGGAAGAAAAACATGATCAGATCTGCAGACACGTGTGATGCTGGTATGTTGTCTCATAATGTCAGATGCAGGTTTCGCAGGAACACGCTGATCCACATAAGCATGAGAAACAGAAACACATTCACACACTTAGCACCTTTCTGCCGATCCTCAGCTTCCTTCCTGATTTCATCTGAATCGGAACAGAAACTGCTTCAAAACACAAGTCTAGCATCAGTTACTATGGTGATAAGCAGCTGCAGGATACTACAAATGACTCCCTCTGTGATATTACTGAATTATTATATAATGTAAAACACTGTTAACCAGTAGTGAGCAGCAGAAGGTACAATAAAGTGCTGGTAGAACAGTAACTTTCAATTCAGCGGCTCAGTTTTTATGGAAACAGGTGAAAAAACAATTTCATCACTTGAACAAGTTTAGTTTTCTTAACGAATGTGCAAAAACGAAATATGTTGTATAGTAATCATGGTGATCTAGTTTTAGATTCACAGGAAAACTTCCAGGTCGTCTGATTAGTCTCAGACCAGAGAAACTACATCAAATCCTAAATCCTAAATTCCTAAATCCAATTTTTCTGTTAAGTGTTGAAAACAAAGCAAGTAAAAGAAAGTATTATTCTGGTGTTTTGTTAGAGGCAGATGCCCTGATGAGGGCATCAGGTGGTCCGGGAGCCTGTGGAGGTCCGTATTTCACAGGGACACATTTTACTGCTGAACATTGAGATTTTAATCTTTGTTTAACCTTCAAATATGCAGTCAGGATGTTAGAATTCCCCCAGTTCCTGTGGTCAAAATAGACACAAAGCAAAATAAAATATCTAAATAAAGAGGAGCACTAAAACAAAGCTGCCCAGCAGGTTGCTCCATCGGATCCTTCACTTCACAGAGCATCACCACACATGTCAGTCGTGCTCTCAGCTACCTCCTCTTCCTCCTCCTGCTGTTCTGAAGTGACTCCCACACACTCCTCCTCTCCTCCTTCGGAGTATGTGTGACATTGTTGAGGATGAAACCTACACCACACACACATAAATGGAGGATAGCTATGACCGTTGCAGTATCAGAGCAGACTGAGTCATCAGCATTAGATAACCGATCAGCCGGGAGGAGGGAGGAGAGAACATGATACTGATGCATCATGGAGATAGATAACACACTGAGAACAATAAAAAGAAGGATCTGGGCTTTTACTGCAAACACAATCAGAGAGCAGGTCTCATTATGCAACTAATAAAAGGATAAAAAGCTGACCTTAAAGGAGCATTATGTCCGATTTATGCTGCAGCAACAAAGAGACAGAGAAGTGTTCAACCAGCTGGAGGTTTATGTTTGCGTACGTCTTCCGCAGCTATCCACTAGCATGCCACGCCACTTTCACCTGAACAGACTCGCTTTGAGCCCGCTTGCTTCAGATGGGATGCACTGTGTATGGTCGCCATGGCAACAGGACGAGGGGGCGTGCATGCGCAGAACGACAGGAATTAACTACGACCGGGATAAGGATTTACATGATGGAAAATGAGAGAGGAATTAACTAATTCGGAATTAAGAGACGAATAAACCAGCCACTTTATTCGGAATTAAGTTTAATTCCGAATTAAATTTGCATTAGGAATTAAGTGATTACATGGTC
>JAVQJG010239962.1:0-11474 GCA_036024015.1 Craterocephalus amniculus | reverse complement strand
ATAGATAGATAGATAGATAGATAGATAGATAGATAGATAGATAGATAGATAGATAGATAGATAGATAGATAGATAGATAGATAGATAGATAGATAGATAGATAGATAGATACTGTTCTTAGTTAACACTTGCAGTTCATGTTAACACAGTTGTAGGTTTCTAAATGTCAACTGAGACTGTGGCAACACTTTTGTGTGTGGCTGCTCATATTGAAGAAGGCCTCCCACGAAGGGCAGACAGACACCTCACAGAGTTAATCTTGATTGACTTTTCTCTTGATGCAGACTTCGATATTGAGCAGATCCTGCTCTTGCTGTGTCTTCTCTGAAGAGAATTCCCACTATGATGACTTAATTTCCACAGTAACAACCTGTCTTTTTGTTGTCTGTGTTGGTTTTTGAAAAAAAGCATAACAAAATTTGTTTGAGTTCTCCTTCTTTGTTTTTTATACATTGCCAGATTCTATTAAAGCTGATCCTAATTACCGTAATACGCTGCAGACATACAAAAAAGCATGTTTGTTGATTACTGGCAGCTGATGAGATGAGAAGAAATGTTGATTCTAACTTGATCAAATGGGAAAATGACTTTTGGGGTCAGACTCTAATCACACGATAAGCTGTTCTTGTCCTTTAAACCTACATACAGATGCACACAGCAACAGAGTAGCAGTGGACGAGGCCAAACAGCAGCAGGGAAGCTCTTGCATTCTAATCAGAGTCCTCTGTTTTGGCTCCAGGAAGCTTTCACCCAGCAGGCCGGGAGATTGTGTATCGGGTGCTTGCACAGAAACCAAGTAAACACACACTGACCAAGCAATGTGGCTCACGACAGATGGAAAATAAGAGAGGTAAAAGAAGGAAGGTGACTGCAGTACAAGAGTGGAATTTGGTTCCTCTTGTACATGAGACTTAAATGATTGTCAAACCAAAAGTTTCTGATATTGTCTTGTGGATTATTGCTGTTGTGTATGAGCTTGTGTGCTCACCTGAAGACAATCACTGGTGTGACTGCTAAAAATAAATTATCTGTTTGAAACCTACATTGTTATCTTATTGGATCAATTGCACCAGTAAATACATTTAGGTCAATTTTAAATGAAAAAACATGAGTCATCATTGATAAACCTGACTTCATCATACAATCAAACTGATGTTGCCCGTCTAACCCAGTTCCAATGTCTCAATTCCCAAAGTAACAGAGTATTGACAAGGAGCTGAGAGATTACTTCTCAGAATCGGGCACCCTGGATCCAAATAGCCAACATCCAAAGGCTAGCACATCCTGAAAAGTCGAACAGTCCACAGAGGAACCAAGCCTGGAGCAAACTATGATACACAGAAAGAGACTGTTTTGAAAAAATGTATCTGAGCCAATGATTCTGAGAGTGTCATGAAGTGGGACTTGTGTGAACTGTTGGAGGGATTGTCAATATTCACTATACTTCAGAGATCCCTTGGCCTGGAGCTCATCGTGTCCAGCTTTAGAACAAGATAGAGGGACAATTCTGTTAATGCCTTTTTTACAATATCTACCACTTAACTTCTAACTACTGAACCACACTGTCTAGTCTGGCAGGTTTCCAGCTTCCTTAAGGACCACAAGTTCCCAGTTTCTCAAGGAGTCTTTACCTTCTACAAAAGTTAGAATCATAAACAGTATCTAATTCATGCAACTGAACTCCCCATAGACAAATCTTATTTAGCATATTTTGCTCAGGATCACTTTCTGTTGAGTAGTGTCCTTTGGTTTGGGACTCTTGTGTTGCCTCAGATTGAGTTTTGTCCTTTTTCATTTATGCAGCCGGCTACATACTCAGACTAAGTCTCTTGAGGTCTGTCAGAGTGCATTTTCCTCTGGTCTTTCTGTGTACTCTATACTGTCACTCTAAAGAGCAAATATATTTATTTTCATGTTGAAAGTATTTTAATGGCCATTTCAAGAGTAAATTGTTACAGTATCTCTGTGCAATACTGAAATTACAAGATTAAAGAATTGAAGCATAGATCAATTTTTCTGTATGCAATGATCTCAAACTCACTCTGAGTTTTACAAGTAAGCTAAGCTAACAAGGAAATATAAAAGATATGGTTAAACGCTACAAGATTATGAATTTTAATCATTATCAGAAGGTAAATCAGCATTAATTATACATCCTACACCTTAATATGAGATGGAGACCTATAAACACATTTGTCAGCCTTAAGTTACAGCTGAATCAGCGGGGCCCGGCCTGTAACCATGGTCCGGTTGTATTTCAAAGAAGATAAATCCCACTAATCCCAATTGTAAACATGCACGCCTAAGAGAGAAAAACATGGGGTGAGAGAGGTTTTGATTCAAATTCCTTGTCAAGTGTAACTGTAGAGTAAAATTGACAAACAAACACACACACACACACACACTACACACATACACACACAACAAGTCAAAAGTGGGAATGTGTGTCCAAGCCTTTGACTCTAATGAATCCAGGCATTGTTATCTTGGAATATGACTGTGCCATCAGGGAAGAAAATATACATTGATGGAAAAACTTGCTCAGTCATAATATTCAGGAAGTCAGCTGACCTCATTCTTTGGGCACATAACATTGCTGAAGTTAGACCTGACCAACTGCAGCAAAATTATAGAGGACTTGTTCAGTAGGCACTGGAAATGATGCCTCCATCACTTCATCCTTCTTTCCTCTTACTGATATGCCCATCCCTCTGGGTAAATAGCCAATGATGTGACTGTGTTTATACTACTGGTGCTTAAACATGCTAATCAGGCTCCTTAATCAATCCATTAAGCTTAGCTAGCTCTATAATTACAAAGAATCGGAACAGTATTACTTGCAGAATGGAAGAAAAATGTTGTTGTTTGGTAGGGCAGAAGTCTACTGCGACATTCCACAGTTGTATCTGCTGCTAATGCAGAGTGAACTCAAACTTTCCTATGAAGTCTGGAAAATAATGAAAACTTTTCTACTGCTAAAAGTCTCCTCCTATTTCCATAAAAGAACTCCCCATGCCTGATTTAAGTGATGCACTAGCATGATCCTTGCTGACCACCTAATCCCACCCATAGCTAGCAACACGATCGAGTGCTGAATCTCATAAAATCTTTCAAGGACGAAATTTGTGGGAAATAAATGGAAATACCTGTCAGCCACTAAGGTGAATTTTCTTCTCACCATGTCTGTAACTGCTGACAGACACTGTACTAACTCTCTGAGCTTCTCATCCCCGAAACATATTTTTCCTCAGTCAAATTCTAAATCTGAAAGCAGTCTGCCTCCACTGCTTGCCAAAAAGAATGACACACACTTATCTTAAATGACAATATGTCGTTTATTTTCTATATTTTCAAGGTTTATTATTTACAAACAAAATAAACAAAAAAAAAATCAAAAAGAGTTTTTGACAAACACTGTTTGTCTGCATATTATTGTAAGAAAGTTTACATTTATCTTTATTTCATCCATATTAAGTAACCAACTGACAGTTCATTTTCTCTAAGCCTTGGATTACATGAATGAGCTAAACAATGACCATGTGAGTGGGGTTTAAGAGGTCTGAGCAGCTCCTTGTCACCACTGCCCCCTCTCCACTTCGCGTATCATCAGTAAACATGTGAAATCTGTCATCCTCGAAACCAAAGGAACATTTGGTTTTTCCTCTCCGGACATTATACTGTAAGTTCTTTTTGCATCTCCCTTTTATTAGATCACTTTTCCTCAAACCAACAAAACAACAAACGAAAGGAAACATACAAATATATGTGCTGGTTTGCTGACAGTCTCTAAACTGCTAATGTGTAAGCTCATTTTGTGTTATACATCACCATTAATGCCCATTCCAGTATGTTAGTTGCGATTGGTATTGTGAAAAAAGCACATAGTTGGGAAGCTCTCCCTCCAAAGGCAAGTATCAAAAACAGCACAAACCAACAGTGCTGCAATCCATCTCGACTGTGTACTAGTTCCTATACACTATGGCATATTCACAATTAAGCGCTTTCTGTTGTATATAGAACATCCCCCCTTATTTAGAACCTCAAACAAGATCAGGGCATCACAAGTTCTCAGGGAAATTGCTCCCTTTTCTGGCTCATCCAACGCCTAACCTAGCAGACAGAATCTCTACTTTAGTAAGTCAGAAAGTGCAATTTAAAACAAAGACAATGACTCAGAATGTTTTGCTTTGGCCAGTTTCTTTCCACACATCAGTATTCAACCCTTACATCATTGGCTAGCTACAAAGAAAGGTATAAAGGTGCTCCAAATTTGTACAATGTCTCATTGAGCGTGATATTACTGCAAGTCTAAAGATTGCACTTTTTTTTTTAAAACTGTACATGACCTCATGACATATTCTATATAGCTCGATTGAGAGTGATAGAAAAAAAGCCTGTCTCTAGGAGTTCACATTGTGAGTAAAGAAACCAATCAGATCCACTGAGACATTTGGCCATCATCATTGCTAACTCCCTCCTCGTCTAAAAACACTGAGACAAAGAACACATAGAGTATAGTAAGAATGAATGCGCAGTTGTGTGCAGAAGTGACCCTTGAATGCACCGAGCTGACACTCATAACAAAGGATGGAACATGGCGATAGTTTAGGCACAAATACTTCAAAATGTTCATGTAAAGGTCAATGCTTCTGTTCACACACAGATAACATCTAGGCAGACAGACAATGAACAAAACATAATCTAACATTACATTTAACGTCAACATTTTTGAGATAGTATCTTTTTAAGTATTTGTGACAGCGCATGCTTTCATGACATCGGTGGTTTGACTGTATTGGTACACTATTGACACAATCTGTGGTGAAGACTCGTAATCTTTAAAAACTGTATCTCAAAGGGCTTAGTCACTGTGAACCGATGGGATATTTGGTGCCATGAAAACTGTGACTCTAAATAGAAATTCTGCATGACTGAGAACTTGTCAAATTTGATCAAGAAGACTGCTGGAAGGCCTTGAGCACAATTTCCGACCAACTTTACATGTAAGCAAGGAACATGCGAGCTCGGCTTCTTCCGGTTGAATCATCAGATAATGTTTGAAGATTAAAAAATTCAAAATCACTCATATATTTGCCATAGAGTCACAATGTTCTTGCTAAAACCTTATACTTCCATGCCTCAATGTCCGGGTCAGTTTAGAGTACCTAAGCCCCAACATGATGGATTTACATGAGACAGAAACCTTAATGCAAACCAGCATTTCTTTTCACTCACGTAGGGGCAGCATCAAACCCTGCCCAGTGAAAGCATGTCCCTGCATACTAGATCAACTAAATGCCCGACATCTGTGAGCGAATATGTGCATAAAAATAAAAAATAAAAAAAATAGCTGTGCCAGGCTCTTTAGCTTGAGTATAATGATATGAAGCTTTAGACAGAGGGCAGTTAAGCAAGCATAGAAGTTTGACTGATGGGATTAATCATTATGATTTTTATAAATATATATAATAACAAACTATGATGAATGAATATTAAAGCCTGCTTTCCGCCCTTATATGTAAGCATTACAGTCGGTTCATTTCAAAATCATTAAAATGATCCTCTGCAGTTGTGGGAAGTAAAGTGATAAAAAAAGTCACATTACTGTATGTCACATAGGATAGCACTTAAATCAGGCTGTGTGTTGCAGGTAGATATATTGTGGGTTGAACTGATGCAAAATCAGAAATGACAGCAGAACTAAGAAAAGCATACCGAGAGGAGAGAGACAGGATTATTAATGTCCCTCAGTCAGGTATTTCTCAGCATAAACTGGTGCTAGCTATTGCATTAAGGTTTGTTTATCTCTTATGAAACATAGTATTTTGTCATTTAACCTTTGTCGCATATAGATGATATCCAGGTTCCTGATAGAAGTAAGACATTGTTATGATAGAGAATGCACAACACAGTATCTGTATATTCTAGATCTACAAAACTATTTACAGCACACATATAGGTAATCTTTATATCACAGTCTATTGCATAATGGTGATAATCTTTAGTTTATAAATATTATAAATATACACATAATTTTTAAGCAACATTACATAACATATTAGCCATCTGAAATCAGAAATAGAAAAAAAAATAGCATCCATCCATTTCCATGTCTACACTCCATCTTCTTCAAAAATACACAAAGAAAGCAGCATTTCTATTATCTATTCCCTTTGGACCCATAACACTGTCATGGTTCAAATGTGAGCCGATGTGGGGAATAAAGTGGCTCAGCAGACTGTTTTCTCATTGCTGACAGCAACGTGATACACGGTTGCAGAATTCATGTTGATTTCTGAAATCAGCAAATTATTATGAGATTCTTTTTATGACAATGTGCTTTTTAAATGTCTCTGTCAGAGTTACTTGCATTTTATATTTCCACAGTGGTGCCTAAAGCTGCTTAATAGGAAAAGACAATTTTCCTCTTCATTCAGTTAAAAAGGAACAACGAGATATCCACAATGCATTCCAGTTTAAAAAACAAAGCAAAAGAAAATAATAAATAAACAGAAATAAAAACTTCATACATGATATATAATTCCTTATGGTTCTCAGAAAGGAAGACTCATGTTTATACTACAGCTTTAAATTGCCATTGCCAATATTTTAGTTGGATCGCACACACGCACACATACGCGCACACACACACTCACATTCATTCTGAGTGTATATATATATATATATATATATATGCTGAAAGAAATTGATGAAATATTTGTGTTTAATATACATTCTTAAGTTTTTCTTAAGTTTAGGGAGACAAAATTGTCTAAAATATAATAGTATAATACAAGGGCTTTTATATACAGGGTTTCTATGAGGTTACTTTGGAGGAAAATTGGAGATAAATAAAAATTGCTGAAATTCCTCCTTTTTACCTCTTTTTGTTCTATTTCTGTTTTAAAAATGAATCAAAACATATTTAAGTTTAAAAAAAGAAAGGGAAGGGAAACATGGGATCATAAATTTGACGCAAAACGCATTTTGTCTTGCTCAGTCTCTGTACTGCTCAGGACAGAATCTCTCCTAGATCCGGGGGATTCCCTGTGCTGGGTTGAGGACGATGACGCTGCCGCTGCCGCCGCTGCTGCTGCAGCTGCAGCCGAGCGCACAGGGGGCAGGGCTCCCGACGACATCTGACGGAACAAATTGACCCGCTGAGGCACCGTAGTGCGGATGCCGCTTTGAAGATTCATTCCCTGCATCGCCGCTGCTGTCGGTGGCACAATGGAAGCCAGAGAGTCTCCTGAGGTCGGATGAACTCTGGGCCCCATAGATGTGTCATGTGGCAGTGATGGTTGGGAGGCTGATAAGTGTCGGACATCTCTACTCAAGCTGCCTGACTGAAGAGCCTGTGTGCTCTTGTGGATGTCTCCCCGCTGAGGCGAAGGTACCTGCTGCTGCTGAGGTGACGGCTGCTGCTGCTGCGCCGCTGAGCCTGCAGCAGCATTCGACACAGCAGGCTGCTGACCGAGCTGTTGCTGTGAAGGTAGAGATGGCTGCTGGATGAGCGACAGCTGGGAGGCTGTGGGTGAGCCGTACTGGAAGCTCCGGCTGGCCAGGGGGGTCTGCACCGGTGGGCTACACATGGCGGCCGTGAAGGAGCAGGGCGACATGATTGCTCCTTGCTGCTGGAGTGGTGTCTGTGGGTTGGTTGAGGACGAATTCAGGTTACCATGGGAAACACTGGGAGCTGGGAAAACTCCCTGTGCTGCAGCAGCAGCAGCAGCAGCGACTGGTAACATGCGGGCAACAGAGGCATTGGCAATAGCCGAAGCACTGTAGGTCATAGGTACAGAGGACTGCTGCAGCTGAGCGGTGCCAAAGGCAGTGGAGTAGGGCGCCTGGGCTGGTGAGTTAATGATGGAATTTCCTGACATTGGTGTTGAGTTCATCCCGGTGACTGACTGCTTGCGGTCCCCCATCATCACCATCTCCCTGTCCTGACGGATAATCTGCTTCAATATCTCGTTCTCCTGCGTGTTGAAAACGCCGGCGTTCAGATCCTTCTGGAACTTCTGCAGCAGCAAAGAGTTCTTCTTCCCTGTTGGGATGCAATCAGGAGAGGTGAACACTTAAAGCCGTGGCAAACAGATTACACAGGAGGTCGGGCCAAAAAAGAGGCAGCTTGTAATGTTTTACAGCTTTTAAACACTGTGGATCTCTTGTTACCTTTTCAAGGGCTTAATTTTCATTTTTTATTTCTAATGATGTCATTCTTACAAGCTGCATCTTTTTAGACCCAATACGGACTATTTTAATGTACAAAAACTGTGAAGGATATTTAATGATCATGACTATGGGAGATACACAGTTTGAGAGGAGTGAAGAACACATAAGGAGACATATAACTGAAGGTATGACATGACAGCATAGACTGGGAATGCTGACTTTAAACACAGAAAAATACTGATGAATTGTACCCACATATAATATTTTTTTTTTTAAAAGGACAAAGTCTAAGCTCTAACAATTAAGATAAAGTCACACTATGAAACCACATTGCTCAATCAGCTAATAAAACACAACACAGGGATATATAAAATGATATCTTCCATGTATATATTTACCTAACAGTATTACACATAGGTATTTCTGAATTGAGTATCCATAGTATACATTTACATTAATCATACATAAATTTGTAGGATGTTTTTTCTGCAGAAATACATAGAAATGTTGAATTTTTTATAATATATTAATGATTTAAACGAATATAATTGGCCTTTGGTACAGTAATCAAACTGAAAAAACAACAAAAAAGGACAAACAAAACACCCATTAATGCCCTATAAAGGATGATTTTTGCCAAAAGACAAATCTTTCCCAGCCTGCCATGAGTTATGGCTTGTGATAATAAAGGTGTGACAGATTTGTTTTCTTGGAAAAAAAATGAAAACAAAAAACTCTCAATTTATTTTTTATATTTGGGAGTAAAACAATATGAGGCACTAAAGTGAAGACATTTTGTAGCTTTAAAGTGACCACTTATAAAAAGAACAGCCACATATCAAGAGAATAATGAAGAGCTATTCAACATATTTACTTTGAGTGACTATGTCTGACTGTCTTTAGAGGACGCGCTACCTGTAATTACTGTTGACCTCACATATTGACAAGTTGTGAAGCGTTATCGGTAAAGAAGACAGAGTGGACTTTTAGTGTGCTGAAGGCTTTAGCCACAGTCGATCAATCATTAAGCCCTATCCTTGAGAGGCAGAAAATTTCTCCACACAGCTTACCACTTGTTCTTCTCAAGGCTGCCAGTAAGCCATGCATTTGACTATGAGAAAGAACTAAGGCATCCTCTGAAAATGGATTGATGTCAAGTTTTGGGGCAACCTTTTTTCCTTTCTCAGAATTAAGCTCTCTGAAGTACAACACTCTGATTGTCACTACAGGGTTGGGTTTTAAAGAACTAAAACAAGCACCGCTACCAGACTACTGTCAACTTACAAGCCTTCTTGAATTATAATTTTATAGGTGTTGGGTTCAAAACCTGTAGTTGGAAACAAAGTACATTTATTAAATATATATAGGCTATATATGTATATATACAGTATATATATCCTGGGAAAATTACTATTGCAAATGTTACATCTGAGTGTGCATACAACAATGAGACAGACAGGGAAATTTCCTTTGTTACTCCCATGTAACTAGAAACGTCTGCCTTCCATCTTTAGTCATGCGAAAAAGAAATGACAGTCTTTTAATTAATACAGGACATATTAAAACAATTGTCTGGTCCTTAACAGTCTTAAAATTAAACCTCTGATAAGTAACAAGACAGCCTTCTAACACCATGCCCTTGGTAAGCCTACAGGTTTGTGTAGATGTAACTTTGCAAACCTAAACTATGCTGTCATGTTGTCTTTAGAGGGAGGTTACTTTCCAGGCAATCCTTCCAAAAAAACCATCGTCGTTCAGTCTGATTGCACTGTTATGAACTGTAACTTTCAGCATGTCAACTGTAAAGTCTGGGATGTATTTTTGGGACAACTGCAATCTGATCTGCGGAAACATATGGCAAACTAGGACATCCACTCTTGGGAAGACAACTGATTACATTTCTTACACTTGTGAATAATCCTGTTGAATCGTTTAGCAGCAACAATTGCTTCTAGTTCATTGCTGCTCCTTGGCATTTTGTTAACACTTACTTTAATACTTCAGACCAGTAGGCTGACAAAGTGTTTACTCTACTTTTATAGAGATGATCACACCTTGTTTATTTCCAATCACAGCAGTCAGAGCGTAGCTTTTCCACACACTGCTTTAGTCTTAAACTCTTCCCAAATTAAGGCCATGGTATACACACTTTTCCCCCCAAGAAAGGCTAATTGTTTTTGAGGAAAATAAACTGAGAGTAAGTTTTGAATATTTCTCTTAATCTTAACATTAACACATTAGAACTGTATAAAATCCAATCAACACATCAACCAAATAAATAAAGAACAAATGAAGAAAATAATGTTTACGTACACCACAGAAATAATGAAGGTTAATGTAGTAAATTTTTAAGACAACGCCAGACACTTCCATGGTTTTAAAAGGAAATTACACATTCTATTTCTCATAACTCTAGACTAGAAGTTACCCCAAAATAGCACAGAGACAACATGTCAAATGCTGAAGATGTGAGATTTAGTTGGATATTGAACAAAGAAAAAAAAAGATTAAAAGAAATGGCTCAAACTCAAATGGCTTATTTTTAAAAGCAAAATGTGTTACAAATGTAAAGGGTTTACATAAATAAAAACATCTGGTCATAAACCACACATAAAATAATGAGAAGTACAGCTAGCAAGGTTAAATAATTCATTCATTCATTCATTCATTCATTCATTCATTCATTCATTCATTCATTCAATCATTATTGTGTTATTATTATTATTATTATGTCATCATTGGACCATCTCTGGGCCAAAGATCAGTGGCTGAGGTTAAATGGAAAATTCTGATCTGGTTATTAAAAACTGTTGTTTTTTTTTAAATCGCCAACAGTGAATCTGCTATAGTGAGTGGTGCATTCATAAAATTTGTTTGGATAAAGTACACACCTGTCTAGATCATTAATGTGCAATGAAAAATAAACATACATAGATTTTGGAAACAATACTCTTTAAGTACTGCAACAGTGCCAAATAAGTGAGTTGTGTGATAAGAAGAGAGAGGGAGGGAGAGAGAGAGAGAGAGACAGAGAGAGAGAGACAGAGAGAGAGACAAATGATGCTCTGGACTACTGAGTTGTTAACATCTCATACAGTATCAAACAAACACAGAAAATGTTTAAACTGCAACATTTGATATGACTTCTCTGTACTATTCAAATAAACATGGGGTTTTTAAGGGAACGTATCATGCAAAATCCACTTTTTTAAGCCCTTAAATACCCGTTTTTGTCTTTTCCGAGTGTTCAAGAGTGCAGAAAAATGTAATTTATTCACTTCCGGTGCAGCATATAAATC
>JAVQJG010239959.1:0-24643 GCA_036024015.1 Craterocephalus amniculus | reverse complement strand
CTATCTATCTATCTATCTATCTATCTATCTATCTATCTATCTATCTATCTATCTATCTATCTATCTATCTATCTATAAGTTACACGTGCAACTCATCATGAAAAAGAACAAAATATTATAAAACTGACTCTTTAAAAAGATAAGTTAAGCGCAACATTTTTTAAAGTTGAAATGTGTGTCACCATTGAAGCAACAGGAAACTTTGGATGGACTTTCTTTATAAACGCAGGCCTCCGAAAAGCCCTTGAGACGTT
Source organism: Craterocephalus amniculus (assembly GCA_036024015.1). NCBI lineage: Eukaryota > Metazoa > Chordata > Actinopteri > Atheriniformes > Atherinidae > Craterocephalus > Craterocephalus amniculus. The sequence continues at coordinate 24,389 of JAVQJG010239959.1, read as the reverse complement.
GTGATATGGGGTGTTTCATTAAAAAGCGGCTTAAAACTGACGATAAAATAACGGACTATTTTAATGTGGCCTGGGTTGGGCCATCTTTCAGTCTGAATCTATCAAAAAGGTTGTGAATTAACCAAAAAAAAAAGGCAGTTAAAGATTGTACAGTATGAAGAGCTTAGGTCGAGGCCATTGTTGAAGCGGGACAAAATCAATTAAGGACTTGCATTAGTACATTATTCGGCAAATCACTGAGATTCGGGAGCATATTAGCATTTACTTTTATATTTCATCTTGTAGATAATAATGAAATAAAATACCCCAAATACCCAAACAAATCACACCTGCTCTGCAGGCTATGAGTTCAGCCTTTCAGATTTTTTATTTAATTATTCAGGTTTTGAATTCCGATGGTTGTTTTGTTTTTCATATTTCAAAGCCCGCTGCTATTCAGCTGAGCTCAGAATAATTTTTGTCATCAACACTGACTTTATGACCTCGAAGAAAGTGCCTATTTTGTACATAATTCGCCCGGATTCTGAAATGTGTGCCTTCAAGACCCAAATCAAGCCTGTCGAGACTAGTTGTCACTTTCCAGCAACTGCTGCAGGAGTTAGTCTGCTGTAACGAGTTACTGGGTAATCCGTTACCGGCTCAGAGCTCTCCCTTCATCCCGGCAGGTGGCTCCCCGCTACAGTGTAACACGGCAGGAAAGGAGGGGGGAGAGGGGTGGGGCATGCACACAAACACAAACCACCCTTTAAAACATGGGGCAGTAATGTCGACCATCAGTTTCTTCATAGTTTGTACTGTAGCAGATGACAGAGGATTGCTGTCTGCTTGAGGTGTCCCTACTTATTGGAAAGGTATGTGGAGGATTGCTGCCATGTGGCAAAACTGTAACTGTGAAGACTAACATTTTTCCTGCTGCATACTTTCTTTTTTTAAAAACAATAAATCTGCCAGTATATTCTTCTAAATTGTCCTCTACCTTGATTTCAAGGCATTAAAGGCACCATGCTAGTCCGCCCGTTCTCAGTCCATGAGCTGAGCAGGTCCACAAGTCCTGTAGCTGCTGCTTGATGCATTTGGCCCATGAAGACGTTATGGACGTAATGGTTGCAGTTGTGTCCTGAACCCATTTAATCCCACAGTAAACTGTAGGCGGCTTTCTCATAAAATCATGTTTAATCTGTAATGTAAAGCCAGCTGAACAATGCTCTGATGTGGACACGAGTTAGATTTACTTTTTTTCTGACCTTATGTTGGAAGAGGGATTTCGATTCAACATATTTGCTTTTAACTCAACATCTGTTGAAGATGCAGCTTAGTGAGGGACATGTTTTAAATTCAACATTTGCATAACTTTTATTATTTAGCTGCCATAGATACTAAAATCCTTTGAATGAAGATGACAAGAGGAAATCCTTTGTTGCATTCTGGTACTACTGTGTGGGAGGAGCGTAGTTTGGATGTAAGATGTATGAATAAATACCTCTGTTTGCAACCAGAGATCAGCATCTGCCTCATTGTTAGGCCCCATCCCTTCCCAGCCACTGCTTTTAGATCCAGAACCTGGGCACCCTTAAACGTTTTGGACAGTTTTTGTGTTTGACGCCGAGTTGGTTTCATGTTAACAGTGCAGGGATCAGTTTGCAGCTCCCATGCAGGACTTTTCAGATGCAGGACACAAACTCTATGAGAGTTCCTGTAATGGAAAATGTTCCTGTTAGCAGAGGTTTTTGCTTTTTTCTTCAGTTATATATATATCCTTTAGCAGACATTCAGTAAAAATGAAAACCAAAGATATATAATTTGGATTGAGATAGTTCATCTAAATTGATACCAACTCTTTATTTATGAAACAACTAGTTTCCAAATGAGCATAAATGCCATCCAAGAACACTAACAATTACATTTCCAATCACCAAATGTTTACATTTTACTTTTCATAAACAAATGGTTTTACTTCTACCTTGACTGGAACCAGATAAAGTCTGACATGAGACTTACAGGGGGCAATAAGGGTCTTCATTGTCAAACTATGATCAGAAAAATGCACTGAAATCTAATTCTTGTCTCCTGGATGAAAGTTTAGTGACTTAATTTCAGTCCATCCAAACTTAGGATGTAAATTGCTTTGATAGCACATTTAATCTTGCAAAACAATGGTAAAAACCAGATTGCATATAAATATGGTTTATGTGTAATTAATTACACCAGGAGGTGCAATTTCATGGAATATTCCCAAGTTGCCCCTCAGCCAGCATTGATACGTTAATGACAGCGCTCTATTAGCCATTTTAAATGCACAGAAGAAGTTGATGAATACATGTCTTTAAAAATCCTTTAAAGACATACAATTGACCACACGATAAAAAATATTCTTTTTACATTTTAAAAAATGAAAAATATAAACCTCTTTATTAAGTGGATGTAATTGTAGTGTGAAAATTATTGAGTAAAAGTGTTTATGGAATAACTGTTTTCGTCTAAACATATTGTTGGCTTATAAAAGGAGTTTCAGTCTGAACCGCTGTTGGACATCACTCAGATATTCCTATCTGCCTCTGACCAGCTTTTGCAGTCTTACTGTCTCCATCTCTTAACTTGGATCCGATATTGGCATCAAGCGATTTTCTGGATTTCTGCTCATCCTCATCAGCTCAACCCCAGCCAGTGACTTACGCCTATATTTCCCAGGCGTAACAAGAATACCTAAGAAAACCCCCCAGGAGTGACACATCTCAACACAGAGTACATTAGCAGCAAATCTCACTCAAAAAGACACATCAACTCCAAAAGTCGGGTTCCAGTAAATATGGGTAAAAAACCCATCGTTGCCAGGCAGATATAATGGGGGAGTGACTCAACCAAAACGAAACAAAACAAAATAAATGGAGTCAGTTCACCATACAGGTGCATTTCCAGAGCCCATTCCACAGGCTTTATCAGAGTATGTGCTCTAACTACATCACATAAAACTTCAAACTAAACCAAAATATGGGACAGTAAGAAAAAGTGACAACGGCTATCAAGCAACTGTAAAATTAAAAACACAAGTTTCTAAATATTTAAAAAATGAACATCTTTATAAATCACAAACAATGCAAGTCATCTGCCGTGTCAGGCTCCCACACACACACACACACACACACACACACACACACACACACACACACACACACACACACACACACACACACACACACACACACACACACACACACACACAAAAACGATGATGATAAAAACAAACTGCTCACTCTCAACTTGAGACTCACCTCATCCTCAGCCATAAAGCCCACCTCCTGCCTTTTATGTGCTCCTCCTCCAATCAGAGAGGCAGATATCCAACCTCCAGGTGACACTGGTGACAGTCTGATCATTGGATTACTTTTCCCTGATGCAGGGATGCTTGTAGGTAACATTTCCATCAATCTTTCATTCTGCCGAAGTTTTACCTGATTTCCTTCTTTGCCACAGGGAGGTTTGAAGTTAAGACAGACCTCAGATGAGAACATCTGAGGCTGTTTTTTTCTGTGTGCTGTTTATCTTTCAGTAATCAGGTGTCATCATCCCTACCAACAGCATTCATGCTAACTCAGAGTCAGCCAACTAATTCTGCCAAGGTGTGTTGATTTAAAAAAGTTGATGGTATATGGGTTCTGGGTCAGAGAAGCTCTGCTGTTATTGGGTGTTAGATAGTTATGCAACGCCTGACGGTCTCTTTCAGATCGCTTTGTCCTTGTGATCAGCTGTGGCTTTCTCAAAGAACATACCAAAATTCTCTTCTGCAGTTTCACAAACCAAAACTATTTGTCTCGAACATTAATTTTTCTCTTTTATGTGTACACAGACGCAATAACTGTAGGAAAACACTCTAAACTGCATTGAAATGCCATTTAACAAGTTTTCTAACAGGGAAAAACGTCTGTGTAAAGGATTGAGTGTTGCAGTGAGGAAACACGTGGCTATCAGGAGCACTCTGCTTTTTAACAGGTTTAAATGAGTCCTTTAAACAATCATATGGGTAGTGATTTCATTTCCATGAATACATCAATGGCCTGGGAAGAGCTGCCACTATCAGCAGCAGGGTTCTTCTGAAAAACACATTAAAATTCATTTGTTTTTTCTCCATCAAAACAGACTTTATTCAGTCCTTATAAGGAGATAGGAGGGAGGATGGGCCATGTTAATGTGGACCATCGCAGTTGTGTGTTGATAACGTGTGTTCAGGACCAACTTTGACAACTTTTAATTCATAACCCAGCAACACTTTACTGACCACATTTGTTGCTTCCTGGTTATGTTTGGGAAACAGTAAGTTGCTTAGTGTCAGAAAAAGATTAGGGTTTGGACTTAAACACATTATTCTCATTACTTTCCCGTCAGCCCATGGATGCCATTTGTTTTTTCACATAACCTTTCCACTTCCCAGTTGTTCTTAAACCATAATCATACTTGGTAAGGGCCAGACAATTAAAATGTACTAAGAAAACAATCAATATTAAGTTAAAATACTTTCTTTTTAAAGCATATTCGTCACTCTGAAAGACTGTTTTTGCAATTAATCAACTGTTGCTGTCATGATCACTAGAGGTTGCATATTCTTCAATATAATTATAGACATTGTTTTGGTTTAACACTAATAACTGTATTCCATTAAACTAATGTCTTGTCGACATATATGTTTGTTCTACATGAAACACAATGAGACCAATTCTTTGCAATCCTGGCTGTTTAACACCTTCAGATGTGCGAACAAGTAGGGAACAAAGGAAAAGACTATGCAAGACGGGTAAGAGTTGTTTGCAGTCTAATCAGACCAACTTGTCCAGGGTTTTTATTTTATTTTAATCCCTTTGTTTTTTCTAAGTAGTCCTCTTTTCTGAGAATCTGTATCGCTTGTAAAGATATGCCTGTCGGGGGAAGCCTCGAGGTTTACACCCTAAATCCGTCCCTCCTAACAGTTCCTGTCATGATCTCTGCATGAGCTCAGCTAGATCTTCTTAGAAGTCTAATGGCATTTGCAGGAAAAACTGATTAGTGTATAGGCAATGCTATTATACATGAGGATTTTGTATCTTTAGCATAACCTGCAGTGGAGTAAGTTTTCAGCACACCATAACCTGGTACCATTGGAACAACAGGACTCTGCTCACACAGTATTATTTATGTCTAATAAACTTGTGCAAGTCTTTGATAATTGAAAATACTAAACAAGTGCCATTTCAGTAAAATACAGCCTGTATAAATTACATAGAAGTAGGGTATAGCCTGGTGCAAATGCAGGTCTTATATAGATAAAAGGTAATGGGAGCATATTAAAGCTTTGAACTGGCTTACATAGATTTCCACATTTTCCGTACTTTACACATGAATCTTTATTGGATGCAATCTACTGAGGTTGACACGCATTTTACCCGCACATCGATGGATCCTCAAAATGCTTCCATCATTGTCTTCCTCTGCAGGCTGACGACAACGCGTTGTGTTTACATGTGTGTCTACTTGCGATGAATGTCCTCGTTGTGTTTATTGTTCTCCATGATGGTCCAGACAGACTGTGTCTGGCCACTTGTCTGGTGCATAAAGGACCCGGCTATGACGTATAGCCGTGCAGATACAGCACAGAGGCAGTCGCACAGCGCGGAGATTGTCCAAACACTCAGAATGGAGAAAGAAATAGGAAGGGAGCTGGACAGACAGACAGACACTTGCTGCCTTGTGCCTTAAGACGCTGAATGTGGCACTGGAATGAGGTGACAGAGCTTAAAATGGGAACTTTTGTCCAATTCACTGATGGTCAGGAACAGAACTCATTATCTAATCAACTGATTAGATAATCAGGAGAACATTAACAATTAAGTGCTAGTTGGCTTCACTCTTAATGACTCTCAGATTGGATTGGCTTTGCTTCATCAGCTTCTGGCAGAGTGTGTGACACAGAGTACAGTGTCATTTTCCAAACATTGAGAGTTATAAGTCATCTTCAAAGCAACATGGAAATAAGAAATCAAAAAGAATTGAATACAACAGTTTAATTTTCTACACACAAGTGTGCCTCCAAGCTGCCAGACAGTCAGGTTGTATATGCAGCTCATTGTGAGGGAAGGGCGCTCCGGCTCCTCTTTGTGTCAGCTCTGTCACAGGTGTCATAGTGTTACAAATTAGCAAACACCACCTAAGTATACTTCGCAAACAGCACGGGTTTAAAGAAAGAATGGACTTATAAGAAAAACAAATTAAAGCAGAAAGCAGGCTATAATATTTTCCTCTGAATTCATATTGATTGTAGGAATATGAAGGCAGATAGGGATTGCATAAGTTATTCCAGTGTATGGAAAGTCATAAAATCCCAAAGCTCAGCAGCAAATACAAAGAAAAAAATAGATTTTGTGAGCTTTGGCATTTGGAGTTGAACTGAATCATTTTTGTAATTTTCTCTAAGCCACAGCAGTCACTTGTTTAACTGTGTCTATACTTCACATTGTTGATATCCAAAGAATAATTTATAACTCAACTCTTGTTGCTAAATAAAAATGTAATTAATAATTTCTACAAAGACTCTAAAAAGTCTTCAAATTTCCAAACTCTTTAGCCATATTTTTCCATTTCTTACAACCAAATTGTGGCATAATATAGCACCAATACATAAACACAAGTAAACTGGTCATGCATCAAAAGAAAGCTTTAAAAGCTTTGTAAAAGAATTCATTATGGCAGACTGTTGAATTAATAAAGTGGCATGTGATTGAAGAAAATAACAGAAAGAGAAAACATTTAAGTCAATGTATTTGTACCCACAAAATTACTTTTTATTGGTATCTGCAAAGAGAACAAACATTCCATTAAGAAAAATCTAATAAATGTATAAATATCTCATTATTTTCAGCTCCTAAGCTTAATGAAATAATTATTTCACTTCTGTGCAGAACAGACTTAGTTTGAGAGAAGTTTGTTTTCCTCATTCAGGGAAAATAAATGTTCACCGATAGTAATATAGCAAGTGTAAAACATTCTCTCATAACTGATTGAATGATCTGTGGTGTTTTAGTAAATGTTTACATAAAAGTAAATCTGATTCCATTAAAATTGCAAAAATGACAACGCTTTGAAAGAAAAAGAAAAAAATATAAAAATTTAGCTCAGATGGCCAAACTTTAAAATTCATAATTCATTTGGTAAATTTTAGACCAGTCTTAAGGTTTTGACATGTTTATTTATACAAAATGTGTCCATGCAAATTAACTGGCCTGAGATCACTGGGTAAATATGTCAGATTTAGCTCGTCAGGCTAATTCTCTGTAGTCCCATGGCAGGTCAGTGTGTGAAGAAAAATTATAAATAACATTAACACACACAGCATTAAAACAAGCATGTTTTTTTCCATAAAACTGCCCAGAAGCTTTGGCGTTTCGAACAGGACTGTGGAGTAGACAGTTACATTAAATGAATGTATATCTCCCTCTATTCGGATCTATTCAGTTCAAGATAATGTCCAAAAAACTCCACCGCAGACCCCAAACCGAAGGATAGGGTGGGGGACGTGACAGTTAATGGACAGATGATTTGGGTAAAGAGAGGAGGTAGAACGGATGAATTGAAACAAGAGAGAAAGAGATGGGCTTCATAACAACCCAAGTGCTTTTGCACTAAGGAGGATTAGTCAGCCATATCTACCAGCCATTCTGTAAGACGGGGTTAACCCCCAGCTGAACCATGACCAGACATGCTTCGAGGTTTAGAGGTCAGATAAAATGTGATGATGATGATGATGATATTGTAATAGTTTAGGGGGAAATGATGTAAGCATAGTGCTGGGCGTGAGGTCAGGTAATGAGGGCAGACAGTGGGTGGAAAGAGGAGCATTGTTCTGCAGGACCTGCCTGCATCAATGAGGGACATGTTTACGTGAGATGGTGCGTTACAACGCCAGGGTGATGTTTAACCTCACAAGCAGCTGACGTCAAAGTAATAATTTGTAATTGTGGTGCTGATTTAACATTTTAAATGACCTTTTGTAAGTTTTCAGCAACAAGATCTAATTATTTTTCACATTTGTTACTCATGGGCTGTCTGAGTTTGTGTAGGAATTACGTTTGGTAAGAAAAGCTTCAAGCACCACAGTTCTGAAAATGTGAAATTTAATCCAAAACAGTGACAAAATTCCTACAAACAATAGCGAGTTAATGTCATTTTGAAACAAAACTCACCATAAAATCACGCTCGGAAATGAAAACAAGGTCAAAATGAAGGAAAACGGATAAATGAGTGAATTATCAATTGAGAAAAGAGGACGACAAAAGAGGACCTTCCTTAAAAAAGGTCTGTTGAAACAAGGATACGGTGGTGATATTGATTATATAGCTGTGAGCGGTTTAGATAGACCCTACGGCTTGTCCGATAATATTTGCTCAGCAGTGGAAGCAGCCCGTTCATCATGCACTGCCACTGAGCTGCCACTGGCTCATTACATTACCGAGTATCTGTTGGTCGGCTACATATAATTCAGTGGCCCCTGGTGTGCCTGGTACAATCTCCACAGAAAAGTGTTACCATTATGTGTCTGTCACATGTCTGGGATCAAGAGGTCTAACTAAGGTCAAAATCGGCGCAATGAGCCGCTACAGGGGTCATGAAGAGTGTGAAAGAGTCAGTGAGTGTCCTTAATAAAACCCTCGCCAACAAAATCCTGCATTTCTTTTTTATAGTCTCATCATCATGCAGCCTGACCAGATTCTGTGCTTTATGACTTTGATGTTACCGTTATTTCTTTCTGTTTGAAAGTCAGTTTGGTGCGGCTTCACCACGGTGAAGCAGGGTTGTGGGGATGGAGAAAATATTGGTACCCCCCACCCCCCCCTTTTCCCCTATCCTATTATTTTTTCTGCTGCTCGTCGCTGACTTGGAGCAATGTTGTCTCAGAACGAAGTAAGGCTTAGGTGACTTATTGAACAGACACATGGATACCCTCTTGATCTGTACGCTGGGTCTTGATCTGGCTTAACCTTATGGCCTCAAGCCTAGTTTGTGTGCACTGGATTCACAATCCAGGCCTCTCATTGGTTGGCCACTGTGTGAATGGCCTGCATGTTCATGCCGTACACTCCTTCTCCCCTACTCCCACCTCTGTGTCTATATATGCCACCCCCCTGCTTTAACTTTTAATGCCCACTTTACATTTTGTTGCACAGCTTTTTGTCCAGTCCTGGAGAGTCCAACCTCTTTGTGACTTAAAAGCTCATTGAGAGGAGACAGAAGGTTAGGGATAGAGCATCTGATAGGTGGTGCAGTAGGACAAAGTGTAATACCAATGATGAAATAATTCTGCACATTATGTTTTAAACCTTTCCTATCAGATAGTCATGAATTGCATATAAAAAAAGCAACAACAGTCGATGAAATGAACAATTTAAAGTCGATTTAAACAAAGCCACACGTTTGTGAGTAGATTAGATGTGGATAGTATAGTGAACATTTCGGACAATGAGTCCTTTACTTTACCATTAAGGGAATGTGAAGGGATTGTGTCCAAAACTGAAAGGCTATAGATTCGTGCACCATGACCCTGGGGTAGAGTTGTCAAACAGGAATTTAATGCAGATGCAACATTTGCATCATTGCCATTGCAGGTTGCCCCCATGCCATCACAGGCCGGAGGGTAAAGCCTGGGGCAAATGCAGGTCACGGCAGATCCAGATCTCCCGCTGTAATCCCTGCCCATGCTCTGAACCCTGGATCCTATTAAAAAGGATTTACATCCAATAGTGTAGATGTACCAAAAGCAGTATTGCTTTCTTCTCTGCTCATCATTTCTACCCCTCTAATAACCCCCCTGTAAAACATCAGCAGGCTTTTTCCCCTCACCTCCCCCCTCCCCAGTAACCAACAGGAAGACGAGATGTGAGCGGAGGACTCGGCCACACCCACAGCATGGGATAAAGGAAGAGGATTGGCTGGGAATTTCATCTGCTCTGAAATCCTTTTATGGGATACGGGTGTTTTGACAGTCGTTAGCACGTGATTAAAGTCCACATGAAGATCTTAGAGAGGCATTGTGTGAGTTAACAAGCAAGAAATATAGACTAAGAGGAAGGAGAGGAAACCAAAAAGAACATTGCTGCTGCTCAACCCTGGCCCAGTTTAATCTGGTTTCTATCCCTTCCTCCTGGGCTTTCCTCAGTCCTTTTCTCTTAGCTGTGGGATCTTCTCTGATCTCATTATTTGTGCCGTGGTCATTCGCTGACACTATGATCTCACTTGTCCAACCTGGCTGTTGATACAACAGTTAACACCTGCCAGTTTGATTACGGGAGCACAACCTACTGCTAACTTCATCCACCTTTGTGTGCTCGTTGTCTCATTGGCTCAGGTGTTTTAAGGGAGTTAAGAGATGCAAACTGGATGAAGTGGGCTGTTTTACACATGAGATTGGAGCAAAAAAAGCAAATAACTGGAACTTGTAACATAACTGACAGTTATTTCCAGTGGATGGACTGGACATATAAGATGATCATAGTCACTTGGTGCCAGATTGGATCAACTCTGCTGTTCAAATCAAACCAGTCCCAAAACCCTTCCAGAAACTAATTACAGCAGTCTCCCTCTTTCACCCTCAGGGTGACTAAACTAAGTTTGGGACTTTTAAGACTTAAAGGCATACTGTGTAACTTTCGGCCACCAGGGGTCCTAAACCTTTAATTTCCCCCAAAATGTAATTTTGACCCCATTATCAGGCTGATGTGAGTATTAATTGATGACTTTTGGGGTAAATACAGTGTTAAACACATGTCAGCTCTCAGAGGGGGCTGCTCTCTTTCAGAAACCAGACATGCAGCTGGCATGAGCGGATCCGTCTCTCATGGGATCAGGTGACCTGCAGCACTTTGCTCTACAGCTATAAAACACAGCGGACTGAGCTTCATGCTACTTTTTCTCTGAAAGCTGGCCAAATCTGAACAAAGTAAGGAGGTACACATGGCGTCTGAGGAGTCCAGAAAGAGTTAGACTATCTTAATTTTGTAACAAGGTCACGTGGCCTGTAGGAAGTTACATATTTAGCCCCCTAGTGGCCAAACGTTACACAGTATCCCTTTAGAGGAAAGTCAACATGAATTACTTTGAAACTGTTCAGCCTAAGCAGCCGCTAATCTGTAAATTGTAAAGGCCCACCTGGTCTTCTCTCCTTTTTTGTCTTTTTAAAAGATGGACAACATGCAGTGTTGAACGGGACTGGAAATTTGCAATTAAAAACACAAGAGTTCTCTGAAAATCAAGCAAAAGTGGGATTGTTTGCCGTCAGACCTCGTTCTGGAGTTCAATCAGCCCCCTGCTGGTCATTCAACAGAAGGCAGGTTTTTCTGCTTCTGTATTTGCTTTACTTGTCAGACCCTAAAGACCACATTAATCTTTCTGTGCATTCTGTGCCTCAGAAAGACACAAAAATCTGTTACCAGGAAGCTTTGCTTTGTGAAGTTCACTCCTTTTACTTGTGACGCTTACTCATGAACGAGCCCATCTGTGTATTTCCCTGCTGCATTAAAGCGATGTAGTCAATCATTCCCCACAGATTCCCATACTTTTGACCCCCCTATTTAGCAGTTTGTTTCCTTTGTTGTCTGATTTTAAGCAGAGAACCAGAGGAAGTATAAGGGAGAAGGAAAATGAAACAGCTTGAGCCAGTTTCAAAGTCCCAGTCTGACTTTTAAGGCAGACTCTCTAAGGCAGATTTGGTTTACCATGCCAGGAGGTAGTTTGGTGTTTAGCTTGACAGCATAAGCTGCAATTGCATTAAGAATATGAGTTCAAGAGGTCAGTGTTTTTATTCTTTTCTTTTTTTTGTTTTAGAGAGGTGATATTTCAAGCTGGTTAGTTTTTAGTTAAGTTTTTATTTTAGTTTCTCTCAGGAAGCATTTTGTGAAACAGTTTTGAACAAAAGTAACCCTCTTCTGCTTTTTCAGTCCTCTTTTTAAACAATCTGCTAAAAGTGTCACTCTCATGGATTATATCAGTGGACTTTTGACAGAAAATTAGCTGTAGCTGCTTGAACATCCAATGTTCTGACCACAGCTTTCAGCTTTGCCTAAAAGAGTAGATCTCCAGAAGATGAACTGCTTGCACTGCTCTGAAATTCTACCTGCAGATGAGAATGAGTAATAGGAATTACCTCCCAGCCACACGGTGAGACACATTTAATCTGCAGTCAAACGAAGCCTGCCATATATCGGTTAGACATATTCATTGTATACATTTTTCATGAGTGCCATTCTGCTCAGTGGTGACTTTCCATCCTCCAAGCGTCCAATGAACGTCCCACACCCTGCAAGTTGTCCAACTACTACAAAGCTATGCTGTGCTGCTAAATTAAACATGGAGGACAAGGACAGGTAGAGTTCACTGAGCAAGTTCACTGAGCTTTTCTCTGCCGGTGGCGTGATGGTTCAAGAGTGTAAAACTCTTAAGCTTGCTGTCACAAGAGGGGACAGAGGGGTCAAAGTTCGTGACCGTTACACGATTTCTGAAACCAGACTTGTTTGCTGCTTTTTTGAGGATGTCTTTCTGCTTTTCTCACATATATTTCCACACTGTCATAAATCTGTTTTAATTGATGTGTAGGAGGCAGGAAAATGTTTGAAGCCAAAGATTTTTTAATAAAAAAGTAGAAAAAAATGGTCTTGAATGTGTAAAGATACTCCATATATGAATGCCAAGGGGTCAAGCAAATCAGGAAATCTTATTTTTGCTGGTACGAATACGTCTAAAAATCAGTGTGTGCAATCTAAAGAGCTCATTCAGTTGACTTATTTAATTTGATAATGATAAATTAAGATGTGTGGGTCTAATCAAAACAAATCTAAATTACAAATCACTGACCTGTAGCCAATTCTGAAGTTGATCCTTTTGTATTGTTATCAAAATAATGTGGCCGCTACATCTTTTTGAGTCTTCATTAAGATGCTATTTAAACTGATGCAGGCATTCAGAGGATAACATGCTCTGAATACAGCTCAGACCGGTCTAATGACTGAGGTGAATGTTGAATTCATTAAATTATTATAATAGATATTTGTACATATTTTTGGTATTTCATCAAGCTTTAATGATAATAATTAGATTTTTTTTCTAGCAAAGTTTTTGACTGTAATTAACCTTTTAAGCTGATTGGACAAAATGTCTAATTTTCAAAATTTCATTTGCTCATCTCAGAGCATAAGATGGTTATTTCAAACTGGAAAAATCCTTTGATATTCATCTCATCATTATTTATATGCTTGTTTTCAGCTGCTCCCTGAGGTCAACAAATGCTAATAGTTTATTCCTTGCAGTCTGCTCAGAAATAACCCAAAAACCAATTTCAGGAAGTGTTTTTTTAAGTACTGTATTTATTCATCTTATTCAAAATGGGACAAATGCACAATGATAAACATAAGTAAACATGCAGAAATGTAAATGTGCCACAGTGTCATGGCCCATTTATGCTCCCTGATGGATGTAAATGGGGATGTCTGTTCCAAACGTTTTCATGTGTTGGTGTCTTCATACTTTCATGCATCTTTTACGTTGCTATGACTGACCTCCGCTAGGGGGCAGTGCTGAGTTCGTTGTTGACTCTGCTATACAATGTTAATTTCAGACACCGGTTGGCGGCTATAAAGTTGTTTCTAACCACTAACATGCCCTGAACTCTTGTAGAGCCTTTTTTCAAAAGCTTGTGCAACTTCTAATGTGTTCGTTCCCAACTTCATTCTTTTTCTACGGTTTTCCTCTTCCCATTGCTCCTCTTCTTCTCTGGTTTGTTTTATGCTCAACTATGCTCAACACTGACACCACGGTTTCCGGTGGTATTACTCCGTCTTCTGCGTTGAATGACAGATGCGCAAGGAGCCTGAAAACACACCAAAAACGCACGTACGCAGAAGACGGATGAACCTTTCCATGCGTCTGCGTATCCGTCATCTGCGTCGAGCATAAATGGGCCTTTAGCCTAGCAGCTAATTTGCATTTGATTGCCCCTTGGCAGGTCACAATATTACACATGACAATAAACTTAAAAGTTAAAGTGCAATCTATAGTTGGTGCATATTTCGAGTACATGAGGCTGCATTGTGATCTTATAAATACAAACTAGGATAGAATTACTTGTGGGCAAAAACATGCCTCATTCATTCTGTTTTCTGAGTCCTCTTCTACTTTTGCCTGGAAAATCTGATCTCCTTTTGATCTCCAAACACCCTCCTAACCCCACTGAATTTGCAAAATCCTCCACTGACAACGTGTGTTTGCTTGTGTCATCGTAGGTCAAAGTGTGGTTTCAAAACCGCCGGACCAAACAGAAGAAGGACACCACTAAGGACTCAGACAAGCGCTCCTCCTCCACATCCGAGTCTTTGGCCACCTGCAACATCCTGCGCCTCCTGGAGCAGGGCCGCCTCCTGTCGGGTCCCGCCCCACCGCCTAACTCCCTCCTCGGGCCGCCGGCTCACCCGGCAAATGGCTCTCTCTTGAGCAGCCCAGGCGGGGGCTCCTCCACCTCCCCCGGGATCAGCAGTAGCACTCCTCCCAGCTCCCTACCAGGCGGGACGTTCGGGCTCTCGCTGCCCTCGCTGGGGGGGACCCCGCCATCACCGCGACTGGGCGTCCCACCGCCACACTCCCTGTGCTTCTCCATGCCGCTGCTGGGGGGCGCTCACCATGAACTGACGTCCACTTACGGCTGCAGTTCCTCGGCTTTTGAGCCGTATATGCGGCTGGACAGGAAGGAGGGAGGTCTAGGTGGGAAGAAGACAGTCTCTTAAGTAGTACGTCGCTCTTTTAGGGACAAGAGGGGGACTGCGGCCATCATGGGCTTTTCTCCTCAGATTCTTCCCCCGCCTTCTGTTTGATACGCGAGCAGCTGCCGACTGGAACGTTAAAAAAAGAAAAAAAAAATCAAGGCGATGGGGCGGCTTTCTATCAGCACCATTTTGTGCCGCAGGACTGTTTGCTACACAGACACGAAATGGTGAAAAGGACTCGATGGAAAGTGAACACTACGCTTTCCCGCAAGAAAAAAAGAAAGAAAAACAACAAAAAACTTTTTTTTCTCTGAATTTTAGTGTGTGTATGTTCCAGACAAATGTTTTTATCACCACTTTCTTTACAGTGGTTTTAAGTGACTTCTCACTTTCTGTCCAGTGAGTTTGTGTGTGTGTGTGTGTGTGTGTGTGTGTGATTTTTTTTCTCTCTTTACAGGCCTTCATTCAATGTTCAGGAAAAAAAAAAGAAAAGGAAAACTTGACATGAATATTTCAGATTAACTCTGTCTGTCTGAGAAGAGTGGTGTTACAAAGAGAGCAGTATGTACACATTCCTGTTTCTGTTCAAACGGCCATGTTCGGTTTTAGTTGATGTGGTATCACAATAGAAAGAAACACTTTAAAAAAAAAAAGAATTGTAATATTTTAATATCTGTCTCTTTGGTGTCCAGCTGTAGTTTTTGTAAAATCTTTATTTGGTTGTGTTTGTGTATGAAACAGTATGTGGTAGCATCTGGACAAGCGGTGCAAACTCACATATCTAGACCTGATAGTTTTAATATAAAAGGATGTGAAAAGAAAGACGAAGCTGGTCAGAGTCTGCCAAAGCATTTACGGATAAAGCTTTGGAGGTGCCACGCCTGCGCCCTTCCTCTCAGCGAAGCGAGCCGAGGTCAGGCTGAAAGCTGTGACCTCCGAACCCAGATTAACTCTGATACACAGATGTCTCAGGTTCTAAAAGAGACTTTAAATTGAGTTTGGAGACAAACACATGAAGAATCTTTTCAAAGCAAATGTCCTCCATACTGTTGAAGACTACATCTGCATCTCTGGTGGATGACTGATCCGTCGCTCCTTGTGAGGTTAATCTGCTAAAACGACATACTTTGGCCCCCTGAATTTACCGTATTGAAAATAGCAACAGAACATTTCATGGACAGAAAGATTTACAGAGACCAAATTTGTCTCTGATGAATCGTTAAACCCGACGTTTGTTGTTTCTCCTCTTGCATTTCTTTTTTCTTTTTCTTGTCTATTTGTTACTTTCACATATTCAACACCCTCATGTCATCAAATCCAATATCTTTATATCTTCATGTGCGATACGGTCAAATTAAGCAGCAGCTTCCCATCAGCCTTCATTTTTCTTTAACCTGTATTTGCTGTTTTCCATCTATGACCTTTGGCTCCACCTCCAGCCACATTTCAGCCTTTCCTAAACGAAGGATGCCCACACATTGACCCTCATTGAAAGCACTTTATGTTCACTATTTAGAAAAAAACAAACAATCATATAAATAAAACATCCCTATTTTGGTAAGACCAGGGTTTGAAGTCACTATCCAGAGGAAGTGATTTTTTGGTTTCGTTAAAGTTGCTCAATTAAGTTAAAAAAAACAAACTGATTTTGTGTCAGCTTTGCATTTCAAATTTATTAATTTACAGCTAAATTGACTTTAATGTGCTTGAACTGAGAAAACACAAGTTACTCCGGACAGACAGACAGACAGAAAGAAATGGAAAGGCTCTCCTATTTTTCTTAATCCTCCCCATAAGATTACATTTTCCCAGGTTACCTCGTCATCTAAAGAAAATCAAAATCACCTGTGAAAACCTGCCTTTTACAACAGTTTGCTCTCAATCTGTACGTGTCAGTGGAGTTATCACCCCCTTTTCACTCCTGTATCTTGTATGTTTTCCCATGGATCTTTTCATTTCACATTTCTCAGACTTGCTGAAGGAGGCTCAACACGTTTCTATTTTCTAAAAAAAAAAAAAAGAAAGAATAAAAAAGGACACTGCCATGACATCAATTTAGAAATAGGCTTGCAAGTAAAGGCCAGGCTATATTTTAAAGACTCTCAGGTGCAGATGTGTTTCCCAGGGAGCCGATGGAAAGTCTCTGACCTCAGTCTGACAACTCGCCGGGCCTTTTTGCACCCATGTAGCTGCGGCTCGTAGCGCATAATTTCTTGTTGTTGTGTTCAGTCAGCAGCAGTGCTGCAAAAAACCCCACTCACAGCTCTTTCCTGCAGTACACCTGTGCTATTGTTGAACACTGTATTATTTTCTATAAGCACCATCCATAATTCACAGGCTCCGGCATCAAATATTGAGCAGAGAAATGGAGCTGAGAGGTCAGGAGGCCTGCATCGCATGTGAAGCTGCTGTGCTCTTCTCCAAATTATTTGTCTTCGCTCGCAAACGCATCGTCTCAATCCCTCCCTGCGTCAGCAAAGTCTCTGCTCTGGTTTTTTTGCTGGAATGTCAACGCTTTTGTCTCACGTCCATGACTTTAGCTGCACGAGATGGTGGATGCAAAATAGCCAAACTAGCTTATTTTCAGTCGTTCCTCTGGCTTTGGGACAAAAATAGGGCATGGCACATTGCAGAAACAGGTTAAGTCTTTAAACACGGTATCTCCCTTGAGATTCAGTGTGACTTTTTTTTTTGGTCACTGCTAGATGGTGTTTTGTCATGTTAAACTGCAGTTACTGTTTCGTGTACGGAGTCGGCTCTGAGGAGGCAGTCAGAGAAGTGAGATGTAGCATCTCCTCCAGGCCTGTAAACAGAAATAAAGAAAGCCTCTGAAGCCTTGCATCCGCTAAGCAAAGCCTTTGGGTTTCACTTTTTTGAGGGTTTACTGTTTGTTTTTGCTTTCTGAAGCCTCCAATTCTTTATGTTGTAAGCAATCTGTAACACCTTGCACTTGTTGAGGTTGTACCACCCTTTCAGAATTCTTATCAGTCTTTC
This sequence comes from Craterocephalus amniculus, assembly GCA_036024015.1. Lineage (NCBI taxonomy): Eukaryota > Metazoa > Chordata > Actinopteri > Atheriniformes > Atherinidae > Craterocephalus > Craterocephalus amniculus. Next base: position 6,630 of record JAVQJG010239959.1, on the reverse strand, counting down.
TTTGGCCTCTGATTCTGCATTTTTCTTTTTCACATTGTGTGTAAATTTTTCTATATTTTAAAAGAACTTTTTTTCTCTCTTGTTTACTTTCTCATCAAACAGAGCCAAGGTCCTGCAAAGGCCCTAACTTCTATTCTTTGAGCAGTAAAAAACTTAATGTCAAGCTAATGGCACCAGCTACTACTTGTGATGAACAAACTGTATGTACATAGCTATAAATTTATATATAAATATATATAAATGGGTCTTTGCACAAATGATCTCTGTGTCTGCTCCATGTGATTTTAACAGAAAAAAAGAAACAATATGTGAAAGAAAGATCAGAAAAAAGACTTTATATATGCTTTACAATTCTTTCTCATTAACATTTTGCACTTATTTAAAGAGGCTTACTTTGGTTTCTGGGTTTACAGAGCTGTTTTCACGCTCTGCTAAGATATTGTAAAATATGTATATGTATTTCTATTCATATGCATATAAATATATGTCTATGTAATTTGCCCTTTGTGTTCTATTTATTTCTTCCTCTGCTGTCTCAAGGCCTGGAAACTCTCAATACTTAAAAATCCATCAGCGGGATCTATAATTAGGCTTTTTTTGTATTATTTGTAACATTACAAAATCAATGTAAATGACAGTGAATGAGATTTTTAAAAATTTCAAAGTTATTTTAGGTTGTATAATAATCTGGAATTCCAATGATGAAAGCAGCATTTTTTTTGTTTAACCTCTTAAAATACAGTGTTCCTGCATAACAGCTTGAAAACATTAAATGGGTTGTAAAGAACTGAAAAAGTACACTTGTCATATTTTTGCACTATATGTGAAATTATTTCTCTAGAAACAAAAGAAAACATTTGTACAGATCGGGGGTGGGGCAAACTGTTTTTGCACTGTTATTAAAACCTGGATAAATTTGTGAATGTACCAATGGGCAAAATAACAACAGAACAACAATAAGGATTTCAACTACTAAAAAAAAACAAAACATGAAAATATGATCATATCTTGTCCTGGGGTTGGCCAGGTAGTTGTCAAGTAATGGCAATGGTCTATGGAGGGTAATAAAGAGAGACCACAGTTTGTTTAATGTCACTAAATATCAGCGGAAGGTTTGCATTCTTGTTGTCATAAAAAGGGGGCCCTGCAGAAAAAGTTTGAAAAACCACTGACATGGATGATGATAAAAAATGGCTCCTATCAGCTTATTCATCCATTGAACTTGGAAGCCTGTGGTTAGTTTCTGGCTGGTTACCAGAATTTCTTCCCAAAGTTGCCTTTGGTGGGTGTAATGCCATAACCTTAGAAGCTAAAGATTTAATGCTATTTTTCAAGCATGGGATGGTGCATTTTCTCAGTGTCGTTTCATGATGTGTTCTGTCGGTGAAGCCTTAGCGGCCTTCCTATAATTGTTCAGACTTAGGATTGTAACATCTAGATCATTCAATTAACCTTAAATGTTTTATATAAAGCACTTTGTATGGTCTTACATGAAAGGTGCAATACAAGTCAGCTTTGCTTTTTATGAATATAAATTTTGCTCAAAAGGCCTAGTTCCTCCTTTTATATCATGGCAGAAGAGGGTAAATTTGAAATTGCCCATGTTTTGTAGAAGTCTATTGGTACCCTTACGAGTAAAAAAGGGGACTTACGATCTCAGTTCCCATGATTCCAGCCAAAATTAACACTCCACCTCGGGAAAATAATCCTTATTTTACCTGCTCAGTATCCTAAGTCTTCTTAATGGTTTTAAGAAACATGTTTGATTTCCATCAAATACAGTGTAGAATATTTTTTTCCTTTTTAAGTTGTCTTCAGCTTTTGATACGGCCTGATAGCTCCGATTTCTTCATACCACCTCGGCTTGCTAAGTCAGAATCAGAACTGGAACAGATCCCCATTAAAGGGGACTGACTAAAAGTTTCTGGTCCACAGTTAATTAATACTCCTTTAAAAAAATCTTGAAATGTGGGGAAGTCAGAAAGTACATGAAATAAAAATGAAGAGGACCTTCAAAGCATCTAATTGAGAAATATAACACCTGCAACTCTCATTGCCCTGAAAAGTTTCAGAAGCTCTCACCACATAACTGAAGAAAGTGTCAAATGCTGCATGAAATGACAGAATAACATCAGATGATTACTATCACATCAGTCATGATGAAGAAACAGAGTCACACGACTTTCTTTTCTAGGACTGAAAGGCAGGTTTTTCAGTTTGAGATTCACCAACATTGCTGTGGATCCAGTGCGATGCACCAATTGATTCAAGGTCACCAGAACACAGATGTTTCGGATTAATCACATTTTGATTATTTCTTTCAATAACGTCAAAACTACATGTCAGTGTGAAGAATTATAAGCAAAGGAAGAACAAATGGTAACTTTATTAAGTCTTTAAAGGTAACGTTCCGCATCTATCTGCCTGTTAGCCAAGACTTCAGTGAGGGGCACCTGGCACCTTTTCAAGCTGGGACAATTGATCTGTGGGGTGCCAATTATAGTGATTGGCACCTTTATTTGAGTGAGGAAGAGGCGAGAGAGCTTTCAGAAAGAAGACCAGATGGGTGGCCTGTTTTAGAGCGAGGCGGGTGGAGGGCTGGGGGATCAGAGCAGGAGGGTATGGACAGGGGTGACTGTCCAGCCCTGGAGGTAGAAATTGTGATGGTAAACAGCTTCAAAAGTTCAACAAAAGGACTGGACTAATTAGACTTTTATCTCTGTTTTTATTTGATAAACTCCCCTTAGCTGCTTTATTGATACTTTTAGTGTTAGAGTTGTGTGGGCAAAATAACAGGCATGCAGCAGTGTTTTCCTTAAATATCTGTATTTTTTGTAATGACACAGATTTTCTTTTACTGATTGCATCACAATGATCGTATACTGTTTGGAAGAAAGAATTGCTTTTAAATTCATAGGGAAAATCAAACATTTTCAAAATCGGATTATTTGCAAATGATAAAAATTACAATTTTAGCAACATGTGAGAAACATTTCTGGTATTTATAAAAGAAATAAAAGAAACCTGCCAAAGACAATGATGAAATTCTAAAGATAAACCATGACAAAGATGCCATGATAAGATGCATTAATGATAAGATGAAATGTGCTGGTATGCCCGGTCAGCACATTACTCTGCCTTGTTGCTTGTGTGAAACATGAATTGAAAAGTAACGTATTCAGTTTTACAAAAAAAAATAACAATAAAAAATTAAGAGGAACTGCTGTTGCAGCCATCAAATTCACAGCAAGCTGATTATTTGCATGAAGCACTAAAATGTTTTGCTTTTTATACTGATGTTTGTTCTATAGGGGACGAAATATTGTTCAGGAAATCTGCAAATTTATAGTTTTTTTTAAAAGGTTGCTATCATAATGCTTTTTTCTTTCAATATTTGGTAACTGGAATTAGAAAGTATTTAACATATCTTACTTTAAAATAGCTTTGTCTTGCCACCATATAGTTGTACACTGGTTTTCTGAGTATTGACCAGTTTATCAAGGCAATATCAATATTATTTAGGACTCTAAACTTCATGAGAGCACTTTGCATGGACCGTGAACTTGTGCAGCATTTCAATGTTGATATGAAATATGCTTCTTTTTATTTTTTGTACAGATGTCCGTTCATTCAGAGAGAAAATTTGAGAACTGATTTACTAGCTGGTTATAAGATAACTGAATGAATACAGAATCACAAATACTTTATTAATTTAAAAATTAAAAATTAAAACAATGAAACAATGACATAAGAGAGAAGAAGATGGACAACAGAGAAATGATAGTGCAAGTTAAATTAGTGAGCACTGAAATTAAGCAAAGTAAATAAAATGAAACAACAAAATGAAAAAGCTATGATATAAAATATGAACAATACAACAAGGTATTAACAAATAGATGAATATTTAAAGTATTTACTATATTTCCAAGAGGTTACAGTTCAGATTTATGCTTCACTCTGAAGTTATAGAGTTTGATGGTCAGAGGAGGAAATGATTGCCTCCATGCTGCAACGAGGTGGAACAAGTCTGTTGCTTGGTGCACCTTTCAGGTTGTCCTGCATGTTGCTGAGGGAAAGTCCAGTATGGCTTTTATCTTGGACAGCGTCCTTCTCTTCCGAGAGTCCAACTACAACAACATGACCGATGTGTCCGCCACCCTCAGTCTGCTGCCCCAGCATAAAGAAGGCCACAGACTCATTTAACATCCCGGCAGATGCTGAAGGACCTCAGAGAGCACAGACAGCTTTGGCCCAGACGGCATCAGTGTTTTTAGTGAAGCCCAGATTTTTGTCAATGACCACTCCATGGTATTAATGACACAGCGTCTACATTCACACCAGCCATGGAAACGCAGATCATTAGTGGTCATTGTGTTCAATCAAATCTCTAAAGGTGCATTTTTTGTTCTATTTTACCATGGTTCTATTTAAATTTTATGTCTCTGATGAGCAATAAAATTTCCCAGAATAGGTGACATTTTTGTTCACTAGCGTGGATTCAAACAATTCAAATGATAAATTGAAATAATATAAACAAAAGTGTCACTATATTTTGTGAATTAGTCGCTAACAAAGGCTCTTGTCTCATAAACCTTTGATCTGACCTTTTGGAGGTCAGATGGATTGTGGGTGGTGGAGCTACACACAAGTCAAGCTGAAGCACCAGATTTGAGTCCAGTGGGGGGTGGTTGTTGAGACTGGCGGTTTGATCGTAATCCTCTCCAATAGTTAAGTTGTCCTTGGACTGGACACTCGCCTCCCCAGAACGCCCCAGTATGCTGTTATTGTGTGGCAATCCAGAAACAAAAAGATCAGCTTTTTCAGTGATGTAAAACAAGAAAGGAGTCTTTACGTGTCGTTACATGACACAAAAAACAATCTGGTCCTCAATAAACCACATGAACAGGAACCCATTTCATATCACACTTAATATAAAAACAAAATAAAAAAATAAAATGATATTTAAAAATGGAATGTAAGTAGCGTGTAAAAAAACAAAGTTATATCTCCTCTCATCTGTTGTGGAGGAATTCAGTCCCTCTCTTCTTTAAAACGTTGCTTCAGTATAATGAGGTTTGCAGCATATGTTCACTCACGGCTTTCTAAAGGTGCCAGGGCTGGACTGTGACTGGACAATTACAACACCTCTTAGTTCTTTTCTTTGGCAGATTTTCTGCTGCGTTTGGGTTTATTGTGTTGCTGCATGACCCAATTTCAGCCGGGCTTTAACTGTCAAACAGATGGCCTCACATTTGACTCTAGAGTTCCCTGACTTATAGAAGAGGTCAGTCAACTCGGTGACTGCCAACCGTGGATGAACCAAAAAAGCTCCAATTATTAGTCTTCTACCACCGTGCTTAACATCTGATATACTGCTTTATTTTGGTGTTGCCGTTTATTATGGACATCTCCATGTTGTCTCTTCCCGTGTGTTCCAGTTAAGATGTTAGGTTCTATCAGTTTTCTGGTTTTGCTTCTCCTCCTTGCTCTCTTATGTGGCTGAATGTTGGACACAGCTGCTCCTGATTGCCTTCACCACCGGCCATCTGAAGGACGGTTGAATGTTCCCATCGAGAGTTTTCACTGATCCTGTTTGTTTTTTCGTCCTCTTTGTCCAGCTTCAATCAGAGTGTGTGATTCTTTTTTCTTGGGTTTAACCATCAGAGCATCTGTGCTTTGGAGAACTCCAATCATTCCTCTCATCATCATTAAACTCATCATCAAAACTCTTATCATTTCTTTGTTTCTGTAAGGCTCCTGACATTCACTACCATCCCTAACAGAAAATCTTGGCTGTTTTGCCGTGTTCTTTTTAGAAAGATGGGACTTTTTCCTGCAGTCCTAACACACTAGGCATTATTCTTAATGTTTTTATAACTGAAATTAACATTTTTTATGTCATATATTATGCAATTTCTCAGAGCATTAAACATTCTAACCATTCGGTGAACTTGCTGGAAGGTAAACTACTTGGAGGATTGGCAGACATCATGAATGTTTTAAACCTTTGAAGGTTTTTTTCACACTCTTCCTTGGCATCTTGTTAACACATCGATGCAGGGTGGAAAACTCCTTTTTTCATCAACATGATAACAGTTGCTAATAATGAATTCATCAAGCAAATTTGATCAACATCACCCGGCAGCTTCATATCTCCTTAAATGTTATTCATAGATTTAGTCATTTTTAATTGTTAAAATATACCGTTCCAGCTGTAAAACATGTTAGATGTATCTACTAAAATGCCTTCTGACTGTCCCTTGTTCTAAGCAAATAGAGCAGCCCCTGCATGCAATGTGCTTTTTGTTGTTTCTTCAATAAGACATGGAGATGCACAGCGGTGGGTTGGCCTCCACTGTCACCTAACAGGAAGAAGGTGTCTGGGGCAAACCTCAGCTGGGGCTTTGCATGTTCATGTGTGGATTCTCTCCAGGTCATACAGCTTCCTGTCACAGTCCCAAACCAAAAGAATAAGCATTTTAAATTGCATATAACAGAAGCATATATATAAGGCCGCCACCTTAACGTGGTGGAGGGGTTTGCGTGCTCCCTGCTTTGGCAGGGAGCCGGACTAAGGGCGGCCCGAAGACCCCTATGATGAGGACGATAAATGAACCAACGTGTCCCTTG
>JAVQJG010239956.1:0-11078 GCA_036024015.1 Craterocephalus amniculus | reverse complement strand
TTTCAGTTGATTTGTAATGAATACACAATGTATGACATTTCATGTTTTTTAATTGCATTACAGGAAATAAAGAACTTTATCACAATATTCTAATTTTCTGAGACAGACCTGTAGGTGTGAAATGGGTCTCCCCAAAAAAGCTACTTAAAGCTTATAGAAGGGGGCCCAGATTCAATAGCTAAGCAATGGGCAGGCAAAAGGTAAGGCTAAGGTTTCTCAGATACTAAACCATTTTTAAATTTACTATCTACTTTGATATTAATTAGCACTGGTGTCGATATTTTAAAAGACCTGCAGTTTTTAGATGCTTCCCTGCTTCAGCACACCTGATTCACATTAAATGGATTTTGCACAAACACCCATTCATTTGAGCCTGCAGCCCTCTTTACAAAAGCATAATAATGTTTGGATTCAGACAAGGTATTTTTACAGTTTTAAGTTTTTTTGGTCCAAAAATAATTCAATTAAAGTACAATAAGAATCTATTTTAGAAGACTTCTACCCCCTTTAGCTTCTTTTTCCACATGAGGATTAGCATCCCTGATTTGGTCTGGACTCCACAAATGAAGTCGGTATTTACTTACTGGAGTTTTTTTGTGTTTTGTTTTTTTACTTGTGTGCAGAAACTGGTGGTAGAAAACCTGGAGGTGCTGACCCAGATGAGGACAAGCTTCGACAAACCCGACCACATGGCTGCCCTCTTCAAGAAACTCACCTGTAATCAAAAACACAAACAATGCTCTTACACACTTCCTTTTATCCCACTTTTTTATGTGACTTTAAAAGTCAAATATGTACACATAAATAACAAGGTTTATGTTGCTTTTTATAATGTAACAAACCGGTGATGAAATCTTCTTTTTTATCTGAAGTGATGACCTGCAGCTTGCTGTTTGTGTTTGCAGCTGTGGACAGTGTCCTGAAGAGGATGACCATCATCGGGGTCATTCTGTCCTTCCGCTCTCTCGCTCAGGAGGCTCTGCGAGACGTAAGACACACACATCACACTAAATTAAACCCAGTGCAGCTGGAAAAGCCTTTTTTTTTTAATTTATTGAAGGATTCAGCTGCTCCGTCCTCGTCCTAGTGGATGTTTTGCCGTTTTGTCTCCAGGTCTTGTCGTGTCACATTCCTTTCCTGGTCAGTTCCGTGGAGGATTTCAAGGATCACATCCCCCGAGAGACGGACATGAAGGTAAAAACTCATCCAGACACACAAACACAGAAAGGCATCAGCTCTGCGTCTCTCTCCAGCTGATGTGAATAATTTGTCTGTTTCCAGGTGGCCATGAATGTTTATGAGCTGTCCTCAGCAGCAGGTTTACCCTGTGAAATCGACCCAGCTCTGGTGGTGGCTCTGTCCTCTCAGAAGAGCGGTGAGTCTCTCTCACACACACAAACACACACACAGCAACACGATCCATCTGTCTGACCACCCTTTGCATTTCCTTCTCCAGATAACATCAGCCCAGAGGAAGAGTACAAGATCGCCTGTCTGCTGATGGTGTTTGTGGCAGTTTCCTTGCCAACGCTCGCCAGCAATGTGATGTCACAGTACAGCCCCGCCATAGAAGGTAGCTGCCTCGCTTCAGGAGCGTTTCACACATCGGCCATGCCTTATAGGCCAGAAATGTTTATATTCTCATTAACGTCACTGATCCTCCTCAGTAATTCATCCAAGCCAAAGAAAAGCGGCTGAGTTCTGCATCAGGACTCGCTACGAGGGCATGATTAATCACTTATTGATTATTGAATTATATCGATATTATTTACTAGAAATAGAGCTTCGTAGAGCGGTGCTGAAGTTGTATGTGAGCGTATATTTCCAGCGTAACCATTAATGAATCCCATTTAATAATGAGACATCCTGGGTTTTTCTTACTTTCACTGTGTATTAATATAACCTATAAATACAGAATTTTAATACAAAAATATTTATGATTTGATTGGAAGAATTAATTGTATATAAAGATCAAGTAAGACCAAATTAATCCAGTTGGCCTGTTATTGGCTCACATACTGGCTTTTCCATGTGATGCTCATCAGTCGTGGCTAAAAGAAACGCTTCCGAACTTTTCTTATTAAACTTATTTATTTTACACATACAGATCACGACAATACAACATTAAAATAAGATGGATAAAAGTGCAGAAGAGAGGCAGAAATCCACAAAAGGCTTGTTTTGAAGCCTCCACCAAAGACATCAATAAAAGATGACGATGATAATTCAGCAGTCTGTTTTCGTGAGCTTCCTCCACACAGTGAGAGACTTAGCTTGACTTTTGTCTTATCTTGTGTCTATCTCTTCCTCCGATGTCGTCTTCTTGCATTTCTTTGCTGAATTACCATGAAGCGCGTTCAAAAAAAGCCAGTGTGTTTGTATTGACTGGCTGGCGTGTGATTCGATGTTTAGAGCAAAATTATTGACCCGATAATAGATGAGAGAGCTAATGAGTGTGGAATAACAGATGTCCCAGTGCCATTAAACGATGCAGGAGTTTCAAGTTAGAACGTTTGTGAAAAGGCTAGACACTTCTATCAAATAACATTTTTGCTCTTTTTTTATGGATAGAGACACCTTGACCTAGAAGACAAAACAGAAAATAAACTCTAAACCCTCTGAGTTTCCAAATAAACTGAATATTTAGCAGATTTAGCAGAGAATAAAGCCTGGCTCATTCATCGTACACCAGAGTTCATCCTCAGACATCATCATCTGCTTAAAGGTGCAAAGGTTGCAGTGGCGGCTCTTAGAGATGTATCATGCAGCTTCAAAAGTAAACACAAGTAGAGATGCACCGGTCTGATACCCGGATCAGATATCCCTCCGATATTGCATGAATAGTTGAATTGAATATTGGAGTTAAGTGTTATTCATTTTTTTATGCTGCTAATGTACATTTTATCTGTTGATAAATTCTAAGTGCATTTTTATCTTAATTTCTTACCTTTTATTTAATACGGCTAAATGTTTGTCAAGCCTGATGCCTTCACTCACATGACAAGGTTCATCATTTAACAGTAGTATCAGATCGATATCGGCCGATACGATCAGCCCAAGTATCAGAATCGGTAGAAACTTGATCGGTGCATCTTTAATAACAATTACAAAAAAAAAAAGAAATATAAGGGAGTGTAACAGGTGACCTGCAGTAGCTGGACAGAACAAGAAAATATTAATTGTTTTGTTTTTCAGTTTTAAATGAAACGTATGTTGCATATCGGTTTTATTTCCTCGTTTTCCCCGTAGATAGATTTAGAAATGAAAACCGTAATAAGCTCTGCATGGTGTGAGAAGCAGTTCAGAGCTTAAGCATACCCCGCTGGATGGAATAAAACCGAAAACAGGATCAACCTTGTGCTCCACACTGATTCACACGTAGAAACAAAGGGTTGCATCATCTTAATTACGAGCTCTTTTTAATCTGGGCCTGTTTTACACGATGTGACTGGTTAAATCTTGCTTTGTGTGTTTTAATAATGTGTGAATAAACTTTATTTAGCACAATAGAGTCACAAGGTTTGAGCCAAATGAAGCTTTTAATAAGGTATCAAAGACATTTGTTACTCAGGGTTAAAATATTAAGACGTTGCTTCCTAACAACCTTGAAATGAAAGGTGCCGCTGTTAATAAGGGGCATTTGAAGAGGATAATGAGTTATCATGGTCTTCACCATTGTTAGTATGCAGACTGCGTGCTGGACAGCAATTGGTTTTTTCCGACGCCGTCTCTCAGAGCGTGGCCTCCGTGTCACCACGTTAACCGTTTAGCCAGCTCTGATTGACATGCATATTTTTATTTATAGTCACCTCGCAGTTTCAAACAAAGACTCTCCTCTCCATGAAATAAAGAAAGAAAACTCAAATTCACATGTTGAAAGCTGGATTTTCTGATCCGGGAATCTTCTGAGTCGTTTATCTGCTCTGGAAGTCAGGCAGCAGCATTTAAAACTCGACATTATTCGACCTGAGAATAAAAATTAACTTGTCAACCTGAGCGTGTGTGTCTGCTGCCCCCTGCAGGCCATTGCAACAACATCCACTGCCTGGCCAAAGCCATCAACCAGATCGCCGCTGCTCTCTTCACCATCCACAAGGGAAGCATAGAAGACCGGCTGAAGGAGTTCCTGGCTGTAAGAGAAATAAACTTCCTGCATGGTTTTTACCTCCATGTGACTTCTGTTAGCCTCTTTAATTTCCTCTCATGTTTTCTACACACATAGTCAGGATTATGTGCAAATATTGGCTTGTTAAAAAGGGAATATTCAGTTAAAGCTGCTTTATATAACTCTTATAAAGTACAACTTAATGGACTTTATGGAAGCATGTTTTATCACCACATCCCTGTTATTTATCTTTATTATGGTGGATATGTTTTACATTATACAACGAATGACTGCAGATAATTATTCTTAATGTGTAAAAGCTTAGAAGAGACCATTTAAGGTTGCAAAATGATGATGGTTGAATCTCTAAGGCGTTAACACACATCTGCAGTTACATCACAAGCAACATGAATGTTGTGTTGTTGCAGGTGTTGTGTGTATCTGCAGCACACATTTAGTTGTACAACGTAAACTGAAGCACTCTGTTGTCTTTACGGGGTTTTAAGCTGCAATGTGTGGAGCTGAAGACGAATATTACAGGGATGGAAAATTAAACTAAGCAATGCTAATGCGTCCATCAATCAGATGTACTGCTGTTTTCTTTCGTTTATTTGGGGCTAATTCCTGAGCTCTAATAAGTTTGTACAGCTTTCTAGCTGCAGCTTAAAACTACTGCTGAAGGAGAACGTGAGCTTAAGGCTGGGCTGTGTACTGACTCCATTTTTATATATATATATATATTATGTATATATATATATGTAAAAAAAAAACATGAAGCCAAGTTTTTCCACTTTGTAAATGGGCCCTATATATTTAGTGATAAATCCTCGTTATCATGCAGGATTACACTGAGAACGATCCTCCTGATGTAGGTTGTCTACTGGCATACGGATGGCCCATAGCTGACGCCGGTGGCGTTGTGTTGCAAGAAAAAAATAGAAAAGGGTCAATTCAAGCTGGAAATCGAGTTTGCCATGAAGAAATGTGGAATAAATCAGGAATTTTTCAAGTTCAGGTGGATCCAAAACAGACTGGTTCAGCTGCTGTTTCAACTTAATGGAGGAAAAATAACAAATAAAATCTTTCCATTAACATCTTTCTGTGCGTGTTTGTGTGTTTGCAGCTGGCCTCATCCAGTTTGCTGAAGATCGGTCAGGAAACGGACAAGATGACGACCCGTAACAGAGAGTCTGTGTATCTGCTGCTGGACATGGTGAGACGACTTCAAACACGTTTTTATCTTTAAAGTGTTTTTCTTCCCAGCATTCAGAGACATTTCGTGTTTCTGTTTGTTCCTCAGATCGTGCAGGAGTCTCCCTTCCTGACTATGGACCTGCTGGAGTCCTGCTTCCCCTACGTCCTGCTGCGAAACGCCTACCACGCTGTCTACAAACAGAGCATCAGTGCCAGCGCATAGACCTAGCCGAGGCCTAACGCTCCAGTCTACAGCGCACACACAACACTACCAGATCACACTAAATCCAAACTAAACACACTAATCGACTCGACTCGGGTCAGACGAGGCGACATGTTGGCGTGTACATAAAAATGCCGGCACACTAAACGCGTAGCATTTAAAAAGAAATCCGATTCCACAACGAGGACAGATAAACACTAGCTGGCGGAAGCCGGGGGGATCAGTATCTTCGAAACGTTTTCCATGATGTTGCCGGGGACCATTACCATAGCAACGCATAATATACAATGTTTGGATGGTATTAAAGAACAAAAATATAAATATATAGAATATATATAGCTGACACTGAAATATTCCTTTTGTTTGTTATTTTTATTGAAAGTTTTGAGATTTTTAGTGTCCAGCTGCAAACTTCTGGTGGTGGATTTGGATGATTATTTTGGGAATGCAAATGATTTTGATGTGACGTGGGGTTGTTTTTTGGGGGGTTTTTTTGTTATCGGGGAAGGCGGGTGAGGAGTTCCTGTGTCGATACTGAAAGATATGTTGCTCGTAAGTTTACACAAACTGTACGTACACACACACTGACTGTCATCCTGAGCAGATATGAAGCTACACACATGCTGAATCTTTCTCCATTTAATCGCACACAGACACTCTTGTATAACATGGTGATGCTTTTTCTTTTCTTTTTTTTGTCTTTTTTTGGCTTTTTCTAGCTAGGTGTAACTAAATGACCTTTTTGTGGGTAAAAAATATAATATCTGTACTCTACTTTGGTGTGAACTGAACTTGTCTGTTTTTAATGTTTATGTTTTGTTACTTTTACGACGACGACAATGATGAGAATTTGCCAAATGTGTTGACACTAAAACATTTTTGTGTATCGGGGCTTGTAAGTGGTGACGTGTGCGATGCCATTTCACGTGGGCGGGTTGATGCTGACTTAGCGGCAGCTCTGTTAACAGAAAGGGCGACTCAGACGTTTTACAGCGGGAACAAGCAGCAGAAACACTTCCCCACAGCTGTAAATAATTGGCTTCTGGTTCAGTAGGTGCGACTTATTTTCTTCTTGGACATCGGGTTGAAAATAGAACATTTCTGTCCAGTTTCGGCCTCTGAAAAGAGGAGATTTCTTGTTTTCCACATGTTGTTTTTACACTTTAATAGAATCGAAGCAGCTGTGGAGAGGTGGTCATCCACCCTCTGAGGTTTGGCTTATCTTAGTGCTAACTTTAACAGGAAGTAAATTTAACTAGTTCCTCGTCTAAAAAAAAAATAAACACCTTAATCTTAATTGATTTCAGACCTGTGAAAGTCTGCAAAAACCAGGAGCTGCAATAAATAAAAAAAAGAATATATATCTACACACTCCTGATGTTTCCAGTGGAGCAACAAACTTTCCATCCTATGTTTTTACAAGAGAAACAAGACCTTAAAGAACAACTTTTGCTAAATCCAGTTTAGTTTATTTTATACATTTTTTTCTCAATAAAATCATTGCAAGGGCTTCATATGAGGGCATACAGCCCTGTCAGCCCTCTGCCGATGTACCACTGACCCCAGGGCTCTGTCTCAAAGCTTATCCTGCACACTATCCAGGACTTTCACCTTCGACTGAAAGTTTAAATCGTAAAATGTAGGACACACTACAGCAGGTTGTTTCTGTGTATTCGGTCAGTAATGTGCATTATAAACTTTCTCGGACAGATCTGTGGACCCATTCTGCCATTTGATGTGGAATGATTGCTGTTTTCTTTCTAATCTTTTTTTTTTTTTCGTGTTTCTGATTCTACCGTGTAACTTAAATGACATCAATAAAATAAACTTCAGGGCTGTGTGAGACCTGAGCAGTGAGTGTGTGGCGGTGGTTCGTGAAAAAGAGGCCTTTGCTGCGCTGTGAGGTGCGGCACACAGGTAAGTGGGAACACACTGGGTATGTTTAAAAGCCTTATAATATGTTGGTCACTTAAAAATACCTTTATACAAAAACAAATATACATGGTGATGGATTTTTTTTTTTAAAGGTGTCAAATCTAAAATCCATTAATGAGCTAAGAATCACCAGCCTATTACCTCTTGATTTCTTATTTTTTTACACAAATTAGCCATACTGTGTAAAAAGATTTCCTTTATCATTGCTATAGTTTCAGAAAACGAACAACAGGGGGCACTGCTGCATAAGTCACGCCACAGAAGCTGATCTGTTACCTGATAGGTTGTGGACAAAGTCAGTACAACCAAGTTTATTACCGTTATCGAAACATTTAGTAACTTGAACAGACAATGCATATGCTGATCAATAACTAGACAAAAATGGGGGGAGAAAAAGCAAACCTTTAAACCTTTTAAGTAGTTGCTTTATAGATTGAAAAATACTTTATCCTAGAGGGAAATTGCAAATTTCTGTTATCAAATTAAGAAAGAAATATTTCATACAGAAGATTAAAATACCTTTCCAATTATAAGTGTTTCAAGATTTTGTGTTATGAAATTAAAAACAGTGCAGACATTAAGCTTTAAGGCCTCATCAGACATTCTTGGCCATTTTGCACAATTCTTGTTCTACTTGATAGTTTACTAATCCATATTTTAATAATTGAAATAATTTTACACTAAAGAAATCCCTCTGTGTGGTCCCATGATGAAAGTGGCAAAAATAAAAGGTATTCCTGCATCTGCCTGTTGTTCGAAACCAGTTGAATCTGGTGAAATCCAGTAAAAAGTCCAATATAACTTAAAATGCTGACATCAAAGAATACATGGTTTAAAAATGTAATGACAGATTAAAATACATAGCAAAAAATGGATGGCTGTTGGCATTTTTGCCCACTAAGGTCACAAAAGGGCGTATAGGCCTACGACATTAAATTTGTGAGGAGAAAAAAAGCTGAAAAACATTGATGCATGATGATTTTTAGACCAACTTTTTGTGCGTGGAAACATTTCATTCTGAAGGTAACCAGAGGAAAATTAAAAAAAAAAACATCTGAACTCATCTTGTTAAAAAAAAAGAAAGCAATTTCTATGCATAAAATATTTCTGAATTGACACAAACTCTAAAGTGAAACATGTTAAAATCATTATTACCAAGTCAATTAATACAGTTAATACATATAACCTACAATATAACGTTAATTAGTTTCCTAACAAGCGAGCTAAAGCTAAATGCTACTTTCGACGAGAACACCATAGGTAGGCATACAAAAAAAATCCAACCATTTAAAACCGCTCAAGCCTAAAAACTGAGTAAATCATAGTGGCTTGCGAGATCTTTAGGGCATTAAATCTATTTTTTTTTTTTTGCTTGTTTCTTTTTTTCCTTTTTTTAATAAATCAAATGGTTCCAAGTAACATTGGTCTGTTGCAACCCGGTGCGTTCATAGCGTTACTAGCCACATTGCTCCTGCTCCAACCGTACTTATTCTATATTTTCTTTTCTTTCTTTCTTTCTTTTTTTTTCTTTATTATAAACTTTCTAACTGCAATGGCTTTGTTGTTGGTTTAGACCAGCAGTAGCCAGCTCCGGTCAAAGAGCCCTATCAGTATCGTGCTGTTTTTAGTGTGTCGCTGCTCTGACACACCTGACTCAAATGGTGCGGAAGCTGACTAGTTGCTGGAGAACCTTCCATTGGATTCTGGTGTATTTGAACAGTGAAGCACCTGCAGGATGGTAGCTTTCCTGGAGGTGGAGACATTGGTTTACCATTGGGAAAAAAACAATTTTGCTGTTTCGGTGTTTTATCTTTAAGCAGTTTTTAGGTGAAGCTCGCCCATCAGCCAAGCCTTGGTTCACCAAACTCGTGTCTATCAGGTAAGATGTTAACTAAAAGACGCATGTGGATAACTATGATGATCAGAGGTTTATTGTGTTCCCAGCTGCTTGCCCTTTTGTAACGTTCAAAGTTTAAGTTTCCCGGTAAAAGGTTGACAAGTAACACTTTATCCCCGCCATGTTTTCTTTGGGCAGGTCATTTTCTCTTTTCTAAAGAAGAATTCCTCTCAGCATATGGCGTGAAAGGTAGAAAACAAAAGGAAAAGCAAAGGTAAATAATCCCGTAGGTTAAATTGGGTTTAAAATTGAGTCGTTGAAGCCCAGCTGTATGCTTGTGTAGAGTTCTGGATATGATTCCCAGTCCACTTGATAAGGATGAGTTTAACACATTTCTTTACCTGTTCAGAGTAAAATGTTAACTGTCATTTATAAAAACCCACATGGAGATCAGCTCTTCCTCTGATAGGTTCTGACATGGTTGTTACTGGATGGATATTGTGGTCCATCTGTTTGTTTATTGTCCAGATAAAAAAAATAGATTGGTTGCTTATGTTCCTCTGCTGGATCAGTCATCATCCTGGGGGTTGCTTTCCTCATTCTCTTCCTCCTCAGGTACAGTACTTTCCAGTTTACCTGCACAAAAACAAAAAGAGCAATGATTCAAAGCATGCCTCAGGTGATTTGAACTGTATGTAATTATGAACATGCAGGTCATACCATCATATAAGTTTCTGGGGGGAAAAAACTTACCAGCTGAAGAAAGGGAAGAAAGCTAATTTATGTTCATTAACCAAATCTATTATATAACATTAACTTGAAAATAAACGCAGCTTTTCACAAATTTGGGTTTTATTTAGTCATTTGGGTGATATAAGTAGTGTTAAATTAAATGGTAATTTTACATGGATTCAGGCAACTGAAACGCAATCATTTTTTCTGTTTAGTTTTAATCAACTTATCAAAAAATGCTCCCAAGTTATTCAACCAGATAAATTCACAAACTTTACAAGGCAATATTTTCTCGGTTGATTTAGGTAAAGCGTTTATTTGTGTAGCACATTTCACATACAATTCAAGGTGTTTTACATACAAACCTTAAAAGCATTACAGCGAGGTGCAGAATAAGCATCAAGTATTAAAAACAAAACTGAAATAACAAAATGATAAAGAGAAGAAACCCTCAGAGAAAGTTAATTATCACTTGTTTAAATAAAATGCAGAAAATAGAAAAGTTTTTAACCCTGATGTAAAACTGCTGACAGTTCCAGCAGACCTGCAGCTTTCTGAGAGTTTGTTCCACATGTGAGCATAAAAACTGAACGCTGCCTCTCCGTGTTTAGTTCTGACTCTGGGAACTGAAAGTAGACCTGACCCCGATGACCTGAGGGATCTGGTTGGTTCATAACGAACCAGAAGATCCTGAATGTGTTTTGTTCATAAACCATTCAGTGCTTTGTAAACTAACAGCAGTCAATTCAATGTAAAGATTTGAGGACTGGTGTTATATGATCCACTTTCCTGGTCTTAGTGAGGACTGGTGTTTTATATGATCCACTTCCTGGTCTTAGTGAGGACTGGTGTTTTATATGATCCACTTCCTGGTCTTAGTGAGGACTAGTGTTTTATAGGATCCACTTCCTGGTCTTAGTGAGGACTAGTGTTTTATATGATCCACTTCCTGGTCTTAGTGAGGACTAGTGTTTTATATGATCCACTTTCCTGGTCTTAGTGAGGACTAGTGTTTTATAGGATCCACTTCCTGGTCTTAGTGAGGACTAGTG
>JAVQJG010239931.1:0-12378 GCA_036024015.1 Craterocephalus amniculus | reverse complement strand
TTTTTTTTTTGTGAAGATGGATTCTCAAGGTGTGGGTTAGCCGTTGAGACCTGCTGGCAGGCGCTTGCATGTCTTCCATTATAGCAGCTATTAATAATGGCAGGTTACTTGTGGAGGATTTGCTGTCAGTTAGCAGAGAGGTCTGCTCAGTCAAGCGTGAGCGATTACTACGTTTTAAAACAGCGAGTCATCAGCCATTGATTGTCTGAGTCCCACGCTGCATGTGCAGGAGATCAATCATTATTGTCGATGAGCTGATCATTACTGAGATTTCAGCTTATTGTAGCCGTGCTAAACGGGGAAAAGATGCAGTCAAATATGAAAAGCAGATACGAAAAGACCAGGGAAAGAGCATCTTGTCACAGTGCAGATTGGGTCCATAAGGCCTGTATGCTAATCTGAGTCTGCTCTGGCCTGAGAGCCTCAATTATTCATCAGACAGGTTTGTTTAGCATTCAGCCGGTATTGCTTTTGGTAGTAGTTGTGGTGGTGGGCTAGGAAGACCGGGGAAGAAGGGGTGGAACTCTTTTACCAACAACCTGCCATGCATGCTCACATATTTTTCACGGACAGACAGAAATTCCAAACCCCCCCTCCAAAAGTCAGCTCATGTGCTCAGTGGTCTGCCTCTTCATGAATTATGCATCAAAGGCACTTTAGGGCCAGGTGATGCCGTACGGGGAACTTGTCAGCCCATCAGCAGCGACCGAGCTGGACCGGAGAGAGGAAAAGAGAAGGTGCACTCTCATCCTCGTCTTCCATAATGCACACATTCACAGTCATTAACGCTCGGCTCATAATGACATCAAGGCTGCCTACTCCCCTGTCTGAGGTCATTCAGTCACTTGCAGTAATTTGTCCATCAGGCCTACTCTGTGTCTCATTACAGACTACACCGACTTATTCTGTTATTCTGGATTAGAAGGAGCTGTGACTCCCTAATGAGATAGAAATGACCAGAATGTCTGACACGACGCATTCACTGCTGGAATATGGGCTGATCTGCACAAGAATCACTTTCTTTGTTTCAATATTGTATTTACGTCTAGAGTAATCAAGGCAACCGAGGGACCAGGTCCTGTCAGCGCGTCATAAGTCACTTAGTCACTGAATTGTTTAAATGAATTGAAGTGGCAAGGTCTAGAGCAGCATTCCTGGGATGTCTTTTGTTCCCCTGCATGTGTCCGGTGCAGTCTTCAGCTCTCAGCGCAGGACGAAATTTTTTATGAGTTATGAGTTATGAAATGAAACACTGTTTTTTTTTTTTTAAATCACGCAGCGCTACACACACTCGCTTTCGACCTATATTCTTTTAACAGACCTTTGCCTGGGAGTCCGGTGAGATTTGCTCATTTTGCATTAGGCAGCGAACACCCGGGATCCATCACGAAATCAAAGGCTTTGGGAAGGACTGAACTGAATACTGATCTGAGGTCTGCAATCCTGCTGGGCCACTGCAGAGACAAGATCCTCCTCAAAAATGCGATAAGGAACCGGCTCTTTGATTCCAGCACATGAACACGCTCCGATGTAGTGTTGCAGAATCAGTTCGTGGCTCGAGTTGCACAAGATTGTGTTTGAAAGTGGCAGATCTACCAAAAAATAACATTACTGTATGTTTGTGTTTGTACAAATGTTTGTAACCGCGCTAGATCCCAAAGAGATTTCCCCGTGTTTTTGTCTGTTTATAATACGCTGATTTTGCTACCTCCCTTCATTTATTTAATGACCACTGGGGATATTTGCTCAAGTAACCCGATGCTGGCCTGCACCGTATTATTGTAACCTAGAATTATAATGCCATTGACCTTTTCGGAGGCGATGACCAGACGCAAAGCACACGTTGTCCGTGATGAATGGCATAGTTTCGGAACGGTTGATTTTAAAGACACATGACACGGTCAGTCTCCCCTCACGTCCGCTTCCTGTTGGCGTTGACAAACAAGGCTTGGATTTCTCAGCATGCCAGGCATTCTTTTCACCCTGTCTTTCCTGGAGTTTTGAAAGGCCTCTGAGCCTCCCACCCAGAATCGCCGAGCATAAAGACACACAAAGCTGCGGGGTTATTCAGTTTGTTCTAAGCTCTCTTCCCCATCGGCTGTTTGCCTAGTAATTCAATTCAGATGTGCAGGATCCAAAAACATGTTTGCTTGAATGAAATCCACCCCTCCACCCACACTGACCAAGGACTGTGCTTTTCTTAGCGCCGTTCCAAGTTGGACAGCCAAGCAAGGTACTGCCACCTCGGACTTTTTAGCTTCGAAGCCCGTCGGAAGAAACAGACATCTTTCTCCTGAGTTTTTCTTTTCTTTCTTTTTCTTTTTAAAACCTTCCTGTTACTATGTGAAAGGACTCTAAAAACCAGCTCAGAGTGTTTTGGCTTGTTAGCTGAGAGCTGTGCTCCGCTGCATACCGGCACACATCTATGTAAAGGCCATGATTTCTATCTGTCAGTGCAGATAGCATCTGCTATCCGCTCCATCGTGTAGATGTTTATATTTAAAACATAGCTCATGTTCCTTGTGGTTTTCTGATTACACTTTGCTTGTGGATCATGAAACCAAACATACGGAGCTAAAGGAGTATTACATATAAACAAAGTCAAAGACTGTATTGATGCCTTAATGTTTTTACAAAACCACATTTCATGCCGTTACTCCACTTGAATTAGTTTCTAACTTAAGCTGACTCCGATTTAATCGAGCAGCTTGCTTGACAAAGCAGCCATCTTTATGTCTAACAGAGAGGATTGGCTGTTTGGACACAGGTCAGGACAGTTTTCTGTGTCTCTGTGCTCCTTTTTTAAAATTTATTTCGCCACATTTTTCCCAGACTGCTCAACTGAGAAGCAGCCTTGAGCTCCAACTAGTGCCTTCGAACTTATGTTTAGAGCCCACGATTCATGTATTCCAGGATGTAAATAATTAATAGGCATCATTTCGAATTCTCACTGAACTGCTTCCCAAAATGTGCTGGCATCCAGGTCTAGAGGTCTCAAACAAGCCTCACAATATAGGGAAAAAAAATCAGGCATATTATACATGAAGTGCAACAACAAAGCACAACTCAAATATACATGACATGTGGGACCTGGGATTTTAACCCAGTAAGTCTCCCATGGACTTTTATCAAAGGCTTTTCTTCTTGTGTTTGTGTGAAATGTGCTTTCACCTTATATGCTCGCAGTCTGCAGAAAACCAAAAAAATGTCCTGAGCAAAGTGGTCTTAATATAGCCGTGTTTAGCGGCGGTAAATATTTTTCCTCACTCATTTTGCTGAAGATTTAAAAGGAAGAAAAAAACTGGACCTTCCTTTGAAAAAAAAAGAGGGGAAAGAAAAAAAAAAGGCCAAGATTTGGAACAATTCTCAGCAGCGTGAAGCAAGAGGGTGTACAGAAGTCTCAATGCAAACCTTGTTCCTCAGCAGACCACGTTGGAGAGAGACAGAGGTTGGGAAGGGGGGTGGGGAAGGATATTGAAGAAAGGTTAGCCTGGAGGAACAAGACTCCTTTCTCCCCTCCCACCCCTTGACCCTCCCATGTGACAAGTTGAGCCAACAAGTGCTCTATTCAGCCAGGCAGCCAGGGGAAATGACTGCAAGACTGAGCGCTGCCTAATGAAAGTAGAGACGCTGGTTATTATTATTGTCTTCATCCCTGTAGTAGCCATGATGCCAGTCAGATCTCAGCGGGAATCTGGGCTTTTTTAGACGGACGCTACAAAATAATTATTTAGCAGAATGGCTCACTGATAGTGGAGATTGCAGGCAGACAGAGCAGGAGAAGCTGGTCCCACATGTTTATGGCTAACCAGTTTACCTTAGCCTGATTGTGTTTGGGTCTTGCCGGGGTAGCTTTCGGACTCGGTGGCACCGTTGTTTTATTCTTGTTGGACTGAATAAACAGATCTCTCTTCCACTAAATGGCTGTAATGATCTTGACACGTGTCTGCGAGGCTTTTAAATGCTCCTCAGTGCTGGTCCAGATTGCATCACGGGGCCAGTCTCACGTACAAACTGATGTTTACTATGGAGGGCATTCACCGGTGACAGCTCCATTCGCTCATCCTAGTGCAAAAGCTTTGATGCATACAGAGAGAGGATGCAGACAACCCGACACAGAGCAAAAGTCTAACTTTGAACTTATTGTCAGACACTTGTTGCTCACCTTCAGCTCTGTATGTCTTCTCTGCAGTCTAATAAAGTCCCGGTGGTGCAGCACGCCCACCACGTCCATCCACTGACGCCGCTCATCACCTACAGCAATGAACACTTCTCACCCGGCACGCCGCCGTCCCACCTCTCGCCGGAGATCCTCGACCCAAAGACAGGTAAGATGTTTGATTTACTTCACCGATGTTTTATTCTAAGGAGAAAAATAGTTGCCTTGTACTTAGAAGTTTCTGCTGACTTTTTTTCCCCCCCAAATTGAGAAGCGGCCACTGTTGAAATCGCAGAAATAATTGCACAACACGTTTAAACTACAAATTCATGCCCTAAGATTATTCTTTCACCTCTGTTGACGTGTGCTGCTTCCGGGTTTCCTACAGGTATTCCTCGGACGCCTCACCCATCGGAGCTCTCTCCGTACTACCCCCTGTCTCCCGGTGCTGTCGGTTCCATCGCACACCCCCTGAGCTGGCTCATGCCGCAGTGAGTTCTTTACGTTTCAGTACAGATGTACGACTTTAAATAGGTTTTGCATTGAAAATCCCTGTGACAAACATCATATCACTGCCTTCAGTTTAAGTGTGTGTACTTGCTTTGAGTTACATCATGCAGAGATGATATGCAGTAGGGAATAATAATCAACCGTCTCTGCTGATTGGCTGGTTACATACAAATAGTTGCAGAGAGAGCAGAGGAAGGCCCAGCAGATTGTTTAAAAACAAAAACACAAATGAGGTCCCTGTTATTTTTCTTGCAAGCTGTGCATCACTGCGTAATGCTGCATTTTGTACGTGCAGGTGCTTCGTGCCACAACAATAGCAACTGAAAACATTCGAGTTTACCGGGACGAACATTTATGGGTTTTTCTTCGGGTCTTATAATCAATTTCAACGGCTCTGTTCCACAAGTAGGGGATTTGAGTTGATGAGCGGAGGATTAGTGCTGGTGGGTTAGCTGTCAGCTGTGTGTGATCCACCTCACACTATAGCTTTTTGCTCACTTTGTCTGCCTCCGTCTCCCAGGCAGGGCCAGCCCATGTACTCCATCCCTCCAGGGGGATTCCGTCACCCCTACCAGGCACTGGCAATGAATGCATCCATGTCCAGGTGAGTGGATCATGTTTAGTAAAACCCCCACCCTCCCAAAGGGAGACATCTAATATGTGCTGCTTGTATGACATGCTGTAATCACATTTCAAATGCTTTCTTTGCCCGTCTGTAACAGAAGAGATGGTTGGTGTGCAGCCTTATGCTTCCATTGTTCGCATTATTAGGAGCTAATTTTAGGAGAGATTGCTCAGCATCTCTCAGCCACATACAATTTGGCATGTGAAGCTGAATTAAATAGCATACTAACAGTTGGATGGAGCAGGCATCGGTGTCAGAACTACAAAGTGAGGTCTAAGTCCGAGAGAGACAGCATCAGTTTTTAAATAGACTGAGTGTGCTATTGGCATTCAGTGCTCCTCTCCTGTCTTCTCCCTCAGAGCTAAACTTCTGTGGTCAGGCCTGTGTTCTGAGCCACTCTACAGCACACACACACACATACACACGCACACACACACACACACACACACATACGCACACACACACATACACATGCTGCAGAGATGAAAGGGCTGAGAATCGATTACGACAAATCAAAGCTTATCTGAACCCACTCGTCCCATCAGAATAAACTCTCTGACCCTCTGTCAAAATTGGAAAGATTTGTAACGAGCTTTCCGGTGTTAGTATGAAATGAAATATTCAGAGGGGCCTTTGTGATCGATACCTTGTGTAACTCCCTACTGTTATACACTCACTACAATCAGAAAATCACCTCAACTGTTCCTTTTCTTTGTTTGTTTTAGCTGCTAAAAGCATTGGGTTCACAGCTCACGGCGATCCACATCATTTCGGATTAGGGATGCAAATGATCAAGAAATTCATTAATTGATAGTTGTTTCATCTTATCGATCGATGATCAATTAATTAATAATTGTTAATTTTTCTTGAGAAGCTGAGTTTCTCTCAGAATCAACAGGTTCCTTTCTACGAAAATGCTGTATTAAGATAAAATGCAAATCATAATCCTTAATAAAAGATTTATTTCTAACAGCAGGAACAACATATTCTCAACAATGCAAAAAATGATATTATTATTATTATCATTAGTAGTAGTAGTATTAGTATTTTTATTATTGTAAATTTAATTTGATACAATGAATGTTAATGTGTTTAGTCAGAGGACAGCTTCTCTTGTGTTCCTGCATGTGCATCAAGGACTTATGGCATCAAGCGCGCCCTCATAGGGGCTGGAGAGGAATTACATGCTCAAAATGATTAATAATTAATAATTAATTGCGATTAATTTTATTTTAATCGAGTAATTTCTTATCAACGATTAATTGATAATCGATTCATTCATTTATCCCTATTTCGGATATTAATTCAAATTCAAATGGCTTACTGCTGAGCAGAAACTAGTGTGGATGTCATGTTTTGGACTTTTTCTTAATGAGTGAAATACTATTATGACAAAATAGAATTTTATGGGTGCTGTAGAAATTAAAGTACAAAATTCTTCTGTGTTATGGAGCTCAAGTCCCATCACTTGTGTCATTGGGAACGTTTGCAAATACACCCTCTAAGGATTTCTCATGGCACAAGCCTGCTTACACAGTAGGATTCCTTAGTTTGTCAGTACCTGCTTTAAGGGAGAACATCTATTAGATTTTGTCTCATGACATCTTAGCATGTAAAGGCATTTAAAAGCGAGTGATTTTCAGTCGGATGTTATGTAAAGTGTGTGATACAGCGATATGGAGCTGAATTATTTCATTCCTCCGTCATAATGCCTCTTTGTGTTAACAATTGTAAGTGGAAGGGAGCCGCTTTGTGAAGGTGTTCTGTGCGGCCGGCTGTCGGTACGCTCTCCGTGGTCTGGAACGTTGTAAGAAGACAGGTTTCAGGTGTCATGGCCATGCTGTCGCCATGGTAACACCACACTCCACTTTTCTTTAGCCGTTGGTGAATAAAGGAGGCTTTTGAAAAAGTCTTTATTTGAACAAAAAAAAAAAAGAAAGCACGGTGAACATTGTGTGTATGACTTTAGTCTAGACAGAGGCAGCAGGCGCAGTGAGTTCCACCTGAAGGCTGAGGCTGAGCTGTAATGTGCCAAATGAGCTGAACCGCTGCTTGTCAGGTCCGCCGAGGTTTACTGTAAAACTCTGACCACTTAAACGTCGCCTCCATTTGCCTTCGCAGCTTGGTGTCCAGCCGTTTCTCCCCACACATGGTGACCCCTCCTCCGCACAGCCTCCACCAGACTGGCATTCCCCATCCCGCCATCGTCTCGCCAGCTATTAAGCAGGAGCCCAGCGGTGACAACATCAGCCCCTCCATGCACGCGTAAGGACAAACTAAAGCTGTCAAAACCTGCACGCTTTCTCTCCTGCTTTGGCTCAAATTTGTCCTCACGTCTGATCAGCAGGAAGTCGCCCGTTCCCGCTAAGAAAGAAGAGGACAAGAAGCCTCACATCAAGAAGCCCCTGAATGCTTTCATGCTGTATATGAAGGAGATGAGAGCCAAAGTGGTGGCAGAGTGCACTCTGAAAGAGAGCGCTGCCATCAATCAGATCCTCGGGAGACGGGTGAGAACCGGGCGTGCACGTGCGTTTTTGCAGCCGCATATCTGCGTGCATGTGTTTAACACGCTTTTGTCTCGTTACGCAGTGGCATTCTCTGTCAAGAGAGGAGCAAGCCAAATACTACGAGCTCGCCAGGAAAGAGAGGCAACTCCACTCGCAGCTCTATCCCGGATGGTCAGCACGGGATAACTACGTGAGTGGCACATTTCGCTCATCTGGTTTCATTAAGCAGAACGTAGAGTTTGTATTCTGGCAGATTTCAATGAGATATTCCCGTCTTAATGAAGTACAGAAGCTGCACTTTTGTTCCCATGAACAGTAGTTGCTGAGGTGTTTAACTTCTGCTTAGAGAAACCGTTTTAACAGCAGAGTTTTATCCATGCAGGGAAAGCGGAAAAAGAGGAAGAGAGAGAATAAACCAGACTCAAAACCAGAAGGTAAGATGTTTTTTTTTTTTCTGAATGGAATTTATTATTTATTTTTTGCTTCACAATAGAGAAGAAAGAAAAACCTACATAAGTCTTATATGTCACTCAGAGTTCACATGTAATCCTTTTTTTTATTAATCCTGTCCTTTATGAGCACTTACTAACTCTCTCCCCCTACTTTATACTTTGACAAGCAGCTTATGAGGTTCAGTGCTAATAGTGGAAGGTATGTTTGTGGTTGTGCAACCAAATGACCACCGTAAATTGCCAAAAATACAGAAACTTCCTCATTTACCTCTCACTGCACATTTTGTATCATGCTCTGTTTTGCTTGTTGTTGTTGTTTTTTTTTTAATCATACCTCATGCCATTTGAATAACCCATATCACCCTGTTTTACTGTCCTTGTTACGTGTTTACAAGCTGATATGAAACACATCATGTGCGGTTTTGAAATAATCGCTCATCGGCTTGTATCATCTGCAGCATGGTGGGACTTGAGCCAGATGTGGAGGTAGCAGCTGATCCATAATTCAGCCTCTTCATTTCTCCTTTGTTACCCCCTCCGTAGATTTCTCAATAAGAAGTAAGAAGCAATGCGTTCAGTACCTGCCGTCGGAGAAGATGTGTGCCAGCCCTGCGTCGTCTCACGGAAGCATGCTGGACTCGCCGGCCACCCCGTCTGCCGCCTTGGCCTCCCCCGCCGCTCCGGCTGCCACTCACTCGGAGCAGGCCCAGCCGCTATCGCTCACCACCAAACCGGAGGGACGCATGCACCACCACTTCTCCCTACCCGGGAAGGCCTCTGGATCCACGTCCTCCTCCTCTTCTTCCTCCTCTTCTTCCTCTTCTTCTTCCTCCTCCCAGCCCACTATCTCCATCCCAATTGGTACTTCAGGTAGCCAGTCAAACACACCTATCCTCACCCGGCCGATCCCCTTCAGCTCTCTGCACCCCTCCATGCTCTCCCCCCCTTCCCCCTTCCATCAGGCAGCCCTTCACTCCCATCATTCCCTCTTCCAGTCACAGCCCCTCTCCTTGGTTACCAAACCGACTGAATGAATCCACAAAGGCAAATTTCTCTCATTTATTGTGCTGTATATTGCTTTTTCTTTAAGATAGATGTTAGAACAGCCTTTTTTTTTTCTAAATATTGAAAAGGACGAAATATTATTGGTCAATATTTGACTGCCTCCTTTTCTACATCTCTCAATGAAAACAAAAATGTATTTTTTGTAAAGTTTACCGCAGAACTGGGTTCTTTTTGATGCATTTATCCAATGAACGTCTTGTATGAAAGAACCGATGTATATAAAGTTTCTTTATAAAAGCAAAAAAAAGAAAAAACACGTTTTCTTTCTAGCCAAAACCTAATTAATGTTAGTATGAAGTTAAAAGTCCTAGTCCTGGCCAATAATTACAGCCCCCCTTTTTTTTCAATTCACTAGTGTGTGCCCCTTCTTTGACATGTTAAATAAACATTTGAAATTGTTTCTTAAAGAAAACGTCTCTGTCTTCTCTGCTCATATTTTTCATGAGGAAATTTGTCTTTAACAAGGTGATGCAGTTTGGATTAATATTCCACAACACATAATGAACTGATAACAGTCCTCTATAAGTGTATTATGGTTTTAATATATTCAGAAATTAAAAAAGCATACACATACCTGCCTTTAAAAAAATGCTATCATTGGACTTCTAAATCGGAAACATCTTCACAAAATCTTGTTGATGGTTGCGATGAATTTAATGTTTAATAAAGCTAAATTGGGCTAACAACACTGGAAAATGAGCTCTAGAACCAGCAGGGTAAGAAAAAATCTCAAGCCTAAAAATAAATACAAATAAAAATATTATAGACATCTGCTCCTTCTTGGAGTGCAGCGTCTCACAACAATGAATAAAAAGCAGGTCAGGCCCATCCCAGCACTGCGCTCCCTGCTCGGGTTCCCTGTTCCTTTTGCTCTTTTACTGCATCTTTATTCACCGTTTGGCACACTGCTTAGGCTTTAATTAACTCAGAGGTAATGGGATGGAGCCCTTGGGACCTCATTAGGCATTTCAATTACTGAAAAATACACAAGGTAGGTTACGGTTTTTGGTGGCTTTTGAGATGATGAGTAGTGCCAAGGATGGACCAATTATGTGAGAGACTGGCCTGAATGAACCCACTGACAACCGCCCACCTACTGATTCAGAGTTTACCTAAAGAAAGATGTATGGAGTTGACTCATTTGACTTAATTTCAGTCGTACATCATTTAGATTTAGGATTTTGTTTGCAGAGCAGTCAGCATTAATTAATACAGAGGATGATTTTGTCATGGACAGGGAAGTATGCAGGACTCAGATCAAATTTAGTTATAGTTATTTATAAATAAAGTACTGCTAATGACACAATCAGAGGCAAAAATAAGCTCCTTCTCATGCAATCTATTAAAACCATGAAAGTTGGACTGAGGATGTATTTCTGTTTTGGCCCCAAACAGAAGCAGCAAACCGTCGAGCCCGCCCTGCTCTGTTTTAAGCTGTCATTAGCCGTAATAAGTCTTTGCTTGTTTGCCACCCTGTCTTACATCATTCTAGGCACAAGTCACACTGTCCCCCGTGCCCCGGCTGCCTACTCCGAGCCGCTTCACCAATCCATCAGTAGAATTACAGGTAATGAGTTGTCAAAACAGGCAGCAAATCCATCTCCTCCAGGCCACACGTCAGGTGAAATATTCACTTCTCCCAAGACTGTGCCTTTTTTGTTAAAACTCAATCCCCGTACCTGCATCTGCTTATTTATCTTTACTCATCTTACTGAAGAGAACACCACGCAAGCTTAAAGATGACTGCCAAATCCAGATTTACGTGGAATGCAGGCTGTGTTTCGTTTAGTTCAAAATGTGATATACATCCAACTTTACCGAGTATTATCTGTCCGGATGTTGCCGTATTCAACATCTGCCATGAAAGCGCCGGGTCAGAGTTAATACATGTTAATTTTAAATTCTTCCAATCTCTTGCCAAGGTTCTTTCTTTGGCCTTCCCTTTGATCTTGAATTTATTCCAGGTTAACCATTTCGTATCACATGGGTAATCATCCTCCTAGATCCATTATCCGACACCTGAGCGCCCATAGACACACTGTCAGGCAGCAGTCCCTTTTCTCCCTATAGTATTGATAAAGATGGTATAATGTTGCTCTGCTCAAACTAACGTATGCGTGTAATCATAATTGATCCCATATCTGCCATTGACTGCGTGACCTTATATTCCCATTAACAACAGGATGCTGTTGCTTGCTTGTGTGGTTTCCTAAAGTGATATTAATTGATTGTTTCTGTCACATTCACTGAGCTTAGCAAGACTCAGCTGGTGCCTTTGTGACGACAGGTATGGCCGGCTGTGAGCTTAAGAACCTTCTTAATGTTTTATTCATACCCGTTTGACCTTAAAGATGGAAATGCAAATGGGTGTCAAGAATGAGAGGGATCATTGGTATATTCAAATGTCAAATAGGCTGCCACAATTAAAACATATTCATTACAAGAACCCACAGGTCTCCCACACCCAGCTGAGATGTAAAACACCTCCAATTAACATTTAGATCATTATTTCATCACTGCAGCTACTGCACATATCAAATTGTAATGTTTGTCAGATATTACTGAGTAAGACTGTTAAGTTTAGATTATAAATAGGTGATATTGTAGTACTAAATACTGCTTCATTGCAGTTAGGATTATTAGGATTTTTTTATAGACGAAGGAAGTTGACATCTTTAAATCAAGGTTTTTGTGGAAATTCTTGCATAAATTGCACATAGTAATTGGAAAAGATTATTATATAAAGAGTCTTTATATAATAATTAAGCTAAATACCATGCGGTGTAAGCCAATGCTGCCATCTGCTGATAAGATCATATATTGACATAACAACCTAATGATAAAAAAAAACAAAACTATTGAATCATAACACTTTGAGGATATCCATGAAGCATTTTTATGTTGCAAAAAAAATGGATGAAACATGGGTAAGAAGAAAGAGTTTTATTGATCGTTAAATATTCTATACATGACAAAATTTTTAATACATTTTTAAAAAATCCTTTACATTTTTCGATGAAGTAGAGGAGAAATATGCAGAATCTCTGGCTCATAAGGGGA
>JAVQJG010239927.1:0-11274 GCA_036024015.1 Craterocephalus amniculus | reverse complement strand
AGGTCTCCTCACCTGTCCATCTGCACCCAGCGCCATGTACTTTGATTTATCCTAAGCTGAAGGTGTGTGTGTGTGTGTGTTTGTCTGTGAGTGTGTGTATGTGTGTGTGTTTGTGTGTGTGTAGGGGGGGTATGTTAATTGTTGGTTAATTGTGAAGTGGGGGGTGGGTGAATGGACGGGAATATTTTTAAATGTAAGGCGCTTTGAGCCACATTTTGTTTGAAAGGCGCTTTATAAATAAAGTTTGATTGATTGATTATTTGATTATATTCAAACGGTATGTTCTGACTGTCCAGACTGTGAATTTACCTCATTTAAAGGAATCATCCACTCTGTGGCTCAGATACCACAGAAGAGCATCTTATTTTCACTGTGTAATTAAAAAAATTGTGTTATTAAGAAACATTTTAAAAGAATGTAACATTTTTCTGTGTTTATCTATTAAAGCACTGAAAACGTCTGGCACCACTTCAGTGTTTTCCTGCCCAGAATCCATTCATGTTACTGTTTACCTGAGAGGCCCTGCAGGGAGGTAGAGTAGCTCCCGCGTGTTAGGGTCCTTCTGCCATATTGTGCATCCATAATTTAGATGTTTTGGGTGTTCAGGATGCATTGTCGTAATCCATCAATAAATGCTGCATAATAATAAAATAAGCTTGGTAAATAATTCACTTACACAAAAATATTCAGAAAAAAAGTTTCTAGTTGTTATTTGGGATGGTTTTCGATGATTTTTTTCCTGAGTTTTAACCATTTCTTAAAACTAAAACGTGCCCCCAGGCTCTGTTTGATGCAGCAGTGGGTGAGAAACCTCTGATGTGTGGTTGCAGCCCGACTCCGCCTGACGGAGCGGGACACAGGCGACCCGTCTGTAACAGGCCCCGCTCTCTTTTTAACATCTTAGTTGTCTTTTATAGCCTGGTTTAGTGTGATTTTCCTGCCTCATCATTCTTCCTACTGTGCACCTCGGGAAAGCACACATATGCGTGACTGTAAACAGCTACATCTGCTCTGGTGTGCAGATCCTTGCAGGGTCTGATGAAAGTTTTTCTTGGACTTAAAATAGAATCATAAATATAAAACATTCCCTGTGCTTACTGGGAGGCCTGCTCATACTGTTCCTGGTCTTCATGGACAGACTGGCGGTGTACTCAGGTACAGGATGATATCCGGCATTAAGGCCTTTGGGTTTTATCTCTGCTTTCAGCTGATGATGTGGCTCTGTTGCTTCATTTTGACTTGGACAGGTCAACAGCAGGCGGGACAAAAACCAGCTTCTTTAACTGTAAGGTGAACTCTCAGCATACATGGGAGTGCCCAGCCCATATAGGCCAATAAACTGTGAACGACAACCAAACTAGAAGATGACCAGCATACACCAACCATGTACACTCATCCCAGAAAAAATCCCACATCTTTTAGTCCAGGAGAAGACAATGTTCCCAGGCCTTTTCCAGGAATCTCACCAAACTGTTTAAAGAAGGATTTGGTCTGAGGTTAAATGTAGCTGGAAAGGGGCTTTGACTTTCACAGGGATACTTCTCCTGGCTCTTAGTAGAGAAAACATTAGTATGTTTGCTTCTGGGCTTCCCTAAGAGCAGGTGCTTAACATTCGCATTCACTGAAGACGACCATCGTCTTCTTTCAGAAAGAAAAACTCTGAAGATAAATAAGTGCAGAATGTCAAAGTTTCTGTCCAACCGTGAAATCCTTCAGAGAAAAGAGGTTTTTGATGCTAACCAGGCCATTGGTGTGCCTGTGTGATTCATCCCCGTGCATAGACCTTTTTATTCCAGGGTTATGTTGGGAGACAGCTGCTCATTTCCTAACCCTGGGTCAGTTAGCTTTATATTCTGAAGATTGATTTTATTTGGGGAAATGGACCTGAAAATAGAGCTCCCAGTATTTCACCACCTACCTGAGTTATGCCCAACCGTTCCCAAATGTGGGCCCCGTTTTACAGGACAAACTTTTGTGTTACTTCTCTGCGGGGGTATTTATATCCTCCAGAGGGAACTGATGGATGAATTTCAGATGTGCTTCCCTAGAGTTTTTGGTGATGTTTCCTTTTCCAGAGCAGGAAAACATGCTTGGTGCAGCCCTTGGGAATGGAGGTGCCCACCCTTTCCGTTCAGTTACCACTGATGGTGGTAGTCCAACTGGAAACAAGGCAAATGCATTAACATTATACATAATATATACAGGTGAGTGCATGTTTTAAACCACACGCATAGAGAAGAGGACTCAGCAGCTGCAGACAATTATTTTTCTCTCACATCAGGCAGCTTTCAAGTGTGCTATGGCTGCGGTCATGAGAAGAAGTAGTGCATGCAGCATAGCACCCATTTTGTTCCACTTCTCCTTCATTTATCCTCACAGCATACATTTTGATTTATTTCAGCCTCCTGCATGCTATATCTAGAAGAAATTGACCAACTTTATCTACTATTCTGAGAGTAAAAGTCAGTTCACAGCACAGTTTGCTTCATGCAGCCAGTTTATTTCCCACATGGTCTCATTTTTAACTATGAATTTCCAAAAATACATATCTAAATGACTGTTCACACAACAAAGGCCAGTTCTTCTGATATTGCTTGGAAACCCATGAGACACAACTTTTATAACACATTTGTCATCTAAAATGGGAATATTAAAGGAAGAATGTAAGCCCTAAAATGAATGTGTATTACATATATCAGAGGTTGAAATCTTTACTTCACGATTTGATTTAAATATGTTTCAGATGGCCATGATATGCAGAGCGATGCATCTTAGTCAGACTTTCCTCACGCCCAGTATGTCCCAGTATGAGCATCTGAGCTCAGCTGCGTCACTTCAAGGCTTCTCTGCTTAAAGCCGAGGTCTGGTGGATTTCCAGTTGGGTTTTTCATCCGTTTTGTTCATTCCTCTTTGACCTTTTACCATGTTGTTGATGAAGATGATGAAAAGATGAAATGAGCCAAAGAGAATAAATGAACCAGCGTTTGGAGGATGATCATTTTAAACCCAATCCAGACGCCCTCACCAACTGATCTATCCATGTCCCTGCACGTCATCTCTGTCTTTGACTCTTTCTTTCACATCTGTTCATTGGTTGGCATTAACTACAAAAAAGAATTAGATAGATTTGTAATAAATCTTTGGGGGTTTGCAGATGGACTTTGAGAATGATAATTAACCCTTTCATGCATAGTGTCCACCTATCTGACAGCCGTTTTCCAGTATACTGTAATCATTGGTGGGGATGGTAAATTTGCAATTTTGGTGCTTCAGGGGACATCAGTAAGTTATGCCATATACTGACACTGACTGTAGAACAAATATTTACATATTTCCATACACTGTAATAACCAAACTTTCTTTTGTGATAAACAGGAAAAGAAAACAACAAAACCATGTTTTTTGATAGAATATTCATATCATAAAATTATGAAAAGCATATTTCATTCATCATTTTGAATAGAATATAAAAATACATTAAATAAATATAATTAAGAAATAAAGCATCACTGTATCTGTCTATAGAAGTCAGTTACTGTATGCAAAAACATGTGCCCCTGTTTCTTAATAATTCATGCATGAATGGATTCAATAAAACCTTGTTTATGTTCTAGTGGACCATCGTGGTTCAGAAGTAGTAAAGAAGTAAAACGAAAAGTACACTTCAATCGCTGAGAGTATATGCTGCCACAACAGAAAAACCTGTAAAATCTGTTGGTGCCGACCACAAGGTGATAGAATTAGTTGAATTTTATCTCTTTACGACATCAACATTGTCATCACTGCTGCTTTTAAAAGAAACCTTGTGTGTGCTTTAACTTGGCTGCGCAGCGGGGAGCCCGGATCAACACTCTGTTGTAAACAGGTGATTACCTGTGCAGGCTGACCAGCAGAGCTTCAGTGACGGGCCAGGCTCTGTGCTCTGGAGAGGAGGGGATCAGGGCTTAGAGGGAGGCTACAGAGCCTGTAGCCCGCAGTAATCCTGGATCACAGAGTTAGCTCTTTTAGCTTCTCCCACTCGCTGCGGGGATTAGAGAAACTGAGCTGACCACTCTGATGAAACACTGGCGGGGATTGGCAGACCTGGCGAGAGGATTGGTGGAGATGGACAAGCAGCCACTGAGCTTCTCATGCAGCCATAAATCACTGTAACCTAATCAGAATACACCACAGCTGACCCTTAGATCACGGTCATGAAACAACAGAGGGGTGCTCTTCCTGTACATGAGGGTTATATCTGGTTAAAGGTGATCCAGACGCTCTGACTGACCTTCTGACATCTGGTTTACCATGTAAAATATGCCAGAGAAATGGATCACTCAGGAAATTCACTCTTGGTGGCCTAAAGTGGTTAGAGGGGCAGTCTCGGGGCTGAGGTTCAAGTCTCAGGACTGGCAATGAGTAACCATGTGAGCCCCTGAACAAATGAAATGTTATTGGCTGTGTTTTCCTGCTGGTCAATAAGTTAAAAGATATCAGTTGTCAGTCGGTGCTGCTGAGGTCTGCGCCCGGTGCCTGCCAGTGTCTGGCTGTAGACTCCCTCTGCCAAACTCTGGTTTCATTCGTGCTCCTGGCGGTCGTCGGCTTGTCATAGAGATTCTCTGTGTTTCTGTTCAGGTGAAGCCCTTGTCTAGATTCCGGTGTTGGATGGTGTTTTGTGTCTGGTATCTTTGTCTTTTCATTGTTTTCTGTCCATTCTCCTTTTCTTTTCAGCTCTCTTTCTATTCTCTCCCCTCTGGTCAGGTCGAGCAATAGCTTACTATGTTGATTCAGTAAAAGACAATTATTCAAAATAAACAACCCAATAAAAAAAAGTTTATAATTAAAAAAAATATATCAGTGATTAATCAAGAGGACCTTTTATATCCATAAAGCTCCTCTTGACCAAATCCAGCTGCCAGACCATCATTCTGCTGCTGTGATGCCAGACAAGACAACTAAAAAGATGCTACAAGCATACCAGTAGTCATGTATATATTTCTTTTCATTAGAAATATTTCCAGCACCTCCAGCGTAAAAAAATATCTCAGCTCAGCCCAGTTACAGGATCAGGACTCCTGGTTTCACCAGTAGACAGAAATAAGCTCCTCTAAGTTCCAGCATAGTTAAACCTAGCATGGTAGTACAATGACTGAAAAATGTCTCAATAGGCAGCATCATCATCATCAGCAGCAGCCATGTGATAAAACAGCTGTCTTATATGTTGACATTAAAAATGAATTTGCATCAAGAAAATATTGGAATAAGACTGTAAGATCAAATTGTTGAGGTGTTGTTAAAGCACAGAAATCTGGCATATGTTTATGTGACTTCTGTTTAAATGTCTAAAAATTGTGAAATTTACTGCCATACAAGAGGCGCCAGTTCTTGCCTAGGGCACCAAATTGGTCTGTGAATGCAACTCCAATTTCCACGACGACAAAGTATTCTCTTCTGTGTGGACACAAATTCAAGTTTGTGGTTAAATCAGCCATTCAAAGATAAAAAGATCCAAAAATACAATTTCTTTAGCAGAATCAAACCCGGCTTTCATCAACAGTTTTCTTAGCTCTTTAATCTTTCTGAATGATTCTGAATGAGTGGATGCTATGTTCCAGTAGCCCGGCTAGTAACCAAGTAACCAAGGCGAGCATTGGTCTGTCCAAGAGCATGAGCACAACCGTTTCTCAGAGGGCATTGTTGACCCGCCTCCTTCAAATGGCGATGTTCACCATTGGTCGAAGCTTAAACCAATCACAGCACTCTTTCCTCTGATCTATGTGTAGCCAGCGGGGCTAACTGGTAGATCAGTCTCTTACCCTAGCTGGTCAGGAGCTAGGCGAAAATGTCTTTCCCTCCAATAAATGTCTCCAGGGTTACTCGTTCCTCAAATTTCACTGTCACTGTCACTGTCATGTCACTGCATTGAGCCCGCCTCTGTGGACAAGCTCAAAATTGATTGGCTCCCAATTTTTCGGGATATTGGGACTCTGTTGAATGGCCCACTTGACCAGACTATATGGAGATTGCAAATTTTAAAGGGTAAGACCAGGCTAATGTTTCAGTATTTTTCTATTGTTTAATAGCTTTATTCTAATGTTCTGTTGTTTAAAAGTGAGTTATTCAGTTTCCTATATTTTTCCCCCTGATAAGATTGGTTTATTCACTTCAAGAGTAATTCATTAATGATCTGAAAGGGATAAGGTGAAGAGTTGTTGTTAACCAAAAATTGGAGGTTGCAGCTGTGGTTGTTTGCGTCTTAGGATAGAATTTGTCTATTTCATCATTAAAGGTGCAGTTGAAATCTCCACCAAACATAACATTCATCTTTTCATATTTTCCATTTAAGATTTTTTGTTACCCAAAAATTCAAAGAAATCAAAGTTTTCTCTTTAAGTGTTATAACCTTATATGCAACATGGAACAAGTTTTCTTTCAGGACAAAACTAAAAGTACATAATGGGCTGAGGCTCAGTATAATAAATTCCCACTGAAGTTATGCCTTAAAATAGCTTTACCAGCTCACTAGACTAGAACCATGAGAAAACAAAATGTTTGTTTTGTTTCCCCAGTGTCTTTGTGGTGTGTTTGCATAATTTATTATGTTTCCTGAATTAAATAAAAAAACTGTTTTTTAGGTTTAATTTAAGTTTAATTTAAACTTAACTAACTTTGCATATAGACACAGGTTCCATGACAACCGCTCACAACACTAAAAGAAGAAATTACAAATGATCACAAATTGATTTAGAATCTATACTTACGCTGAAAAAATTTTATCATAAAGATACAGCCTATAAATATGGCAATTTCTGTCACAAAGCTCCTTCATTTCACCAATGTTTTGTTATGAATTGCTGATCTGATCCCTATGTGAGCTCCAAGCGACTTGGAGTTGCTTTTTGTGGTGATCCGTCATTACTTACAACCATTAATTTTGAGTGGTGGCTTTGATGACATCACTTCCAGGGTGTAGCCCAGTACCTGTAAAGTGCAAGCTTCCCATTATATTGGATGTACGCTGATTGCATGTGGATTTAAATATCTCCTGAAGGAGTTCAAGTTACACCAAAACTGTCTGAGTAAGTAAATCATCACATTTCCTGCTAGAAAACAGGTCCAGGTTGAAATATACAGAACTTCCCCTTTAAGGCACGTAGCCTCCAACAGCAGTATTTTTCAAGCTACCACTCCTGTAACAATATTTTATGCCCCTAAAAGAACAATTATCTATCAGTCAATCAAACTTTATTACAGAGCAATTTTTCATGGATAAAAATGCAATCCAAAGTGCTTTACATTAAATCATAATAGTTCCCCCGCCCCAGAGTGTTGTGTACACTCTTTTCGCTCCCTCACAGGTAAAAACTCATGTGCTCCGTATCTACATGAAAACTACCCGGGGTTGACATGTGACGTGTAGTTTACATGTGATTCACACATGAAAATGTTCCAACCACAGATCCAATCAAATCAAATCAAACTTTATTTCTATAGCACCTTTCATACGTGAAGTCTCTCAAAGTGTTTTACATCATAAAAACAAATGTTGTAATGAGATAAAAACAAGTTCAAAATAAGGGTCATTAGGTCACACATTTATCATATACACAACACACACACACACACACACACACACTCACACTCACAACATAAAATCATCAAAAAATAAACTGTCTGCTGGTGTCTGTCTCTTCAACTGAAACAATTATGTACCACATCATTCAAGCTAAATATATAAAAGACTAATGGCTCGACACCGCTGTGTGTACGCATGGCAATGTTTCCGGCTATGAGGTTCCCATGTGAAATTCCTGTTTTATGGAAGCTGCTGCCTCTCCTTACCTGGATGGCAGCGTATGAGCTGAATGTGGAACCAGTAGCGTCGGATGAACTCATCAGTGCCCTCAATCTTCACTGGGCGAAAACGTCAGGATCTCAGTGGGTGAAACATGGGAAAGGAACCATCCTCTGGAAGAGACTGGGCACATTCATCTGTATCGGGGACAGATAACTTCCAGTCTCTGCCGTGGTGCTCTGATCTGAGGTGTGCAGACCCCTGTGATCAGCTCACAGGACGACAGAGAAACAAGAAGTGCCTGTTTTACTTCACTGAACTTATTTTACTGGATAAAATATGGGACTCACATCTCCTCTGTTCACACGGCCACGCCACCCCCTACCACAACTAAAGATGTGCCTGCATCGCTGGCTGCTGCATCCCACCATATTCCACCTCCGTCTGCAAGAAGCATGAGAGACGAGCCTGAAGGCGAACACTGTGAAGCTCCCAGTGGCTCTGACTACTGCTCAGAAAGTTGTTCCAGTGAGCCTGAACTGCAGATACACCATATATGTAGCAGGTGTGCTAAAATACTTTATATTTCATCCAAAATAAGAATACACCTTGTATCTTTGTGGAGACAATGCTTTGTATTAGTTTTTCCTTTGTTTCTTTAATACACGTATTTTATTGGAGAGCTTTTTATTTTCTCAACACGTTCTCAGTTTCCTTTCGTGAGGTCATTTCCTGTTCGCGCTCCCGCTCCTCAGTCTGCTAAGAGCCCCGTTGAGGAGAGGAGAGTCTGGAAAGTGCTCTGTTCAGTACAGTGCGAAAAAATGTTAAAAAAGCCTATGTATTAAACTTCTTTCAGTCACTCTCATACCTATGTCTATGGTTATGCTGTATATTTTTCCCGTTATGTCTGGTTAGATGTAGTACAGCACTTTTAATGAAAACTGTCTAATTTGCAGATCATGTCTGGTCTCTCTCTCAGGCGATCTGGTTTGTGTTTCTCTCCTTATTGAAGGTCCAACAAAATTGATGTACTAAGCTTGTGTATTTTGTACAGGTATGATAGTTTATTGATTGTTTTGTTGTTTTGGAATTTATTTTTGTTATGCATTTTCTGATTTTGTAATTGAGTTTTATTTCATATTTATATTTATAAAAAGGGTTAGGGTTAGGGTTAGGGTTAGATGACGATGACGACTAGGTTTGGAATAAATATCTGTATTTATTTTCTGAAGACAAGTATAACTTTTACATTGTATTTTGTTTTATTTAACTGAGTTGGCACTCTACTCAGTCTGCTAAGAGCACCGCTGAGGAGAGGTGCACATGATGACGCCAGGTCAAACAAAGTTGCTGTACTGAGTCTGTGTATTTTGTACAGAATAAACCCGCCAGTCAGTCGCAGGAAACAGTGGTCTCCGTCTCATCCTTGATGAAAAGTACACAACGACGATGCATTAAAGAGGGTGCCGAGACAGCCCGGCTATATATATACTGCACAAAGACATAAAAATCCTAAAAATTAATTAAAGTAATTAATCTCCATCCTCAAAAGCACCAACCAAAACTCTACCCGGTCACCTTTAAACAAAACAAAAATCTTTTTTCTGGTCTGAGGAGCAAATACAAGCTGTAAATGTCCATTTTCTAATTTTCTCTCATCCTTGCCAGCTTTTTCGGTTGCAGTAGCAGTGTTATTCTATGACACAAAGAGTAAATTATCCATCAAACATGTTCTATATCCCTTAACATGGTCGAGCCACCTGCAACCGCACGATGACTGAACTATTCTGGGAAGATGTGCATGCATAACAGACTCCCAACATGTTCCCATCTCTTTATCTGCAAGGACACGTATCATGGTCAAAGCATGTAGGGAAAATTATTATGAAAATGAAGGTGTGTCAGGACATGTAAGGAAAGGAAATAAAGAAAAAGGAAAAAGTAAAAACATTTCTACCTGAGTAAAAACAGTTTTATCTTTATTTCTAGTTGAGTAAAAACTGTTGTATTTATGCTTCTGAGTAAAAGCCTAGTATCTGTACTTCTACCTGTGTAATAAATACAAATACTTTTGACAAATCTAAACTAATCTGATGTAAGAATGAATAAAAATGATATGGGACTGTGCACAAAACCTAGTGATGTACAGAACGATAATAAAATATCTCTACCACCGATACTAGCTTAAGTTCTAGAATCACTTTCATGTTAGAATATCCATATTGAGTCATTTGAAGTAAAAAGGTTGCTCATCAAAAAAACTGAAGTACAGTGGAAATAAACTGTAAAGTCAGGATCTTGTCTAAATCATATCAAGTTGAGAGGAACTACTTTTTCTTCTGCCTGCCATCAGCATGTGCGAAATAAGGCGCAGGCAGGTACTATCAGGTAGAGGATGGAGGAAATGTGGGGCTGTGCAGAAAATAATCCGTCTGCTAGGTTCAGCTTATGTGTTGATGTTCAAACCGCTGGACTCCGCCTCAGTCTTCAAACCCTGTTTTGTTATGTGGTTAGAAAATAAGTAAATGCTACAATAATATGTCTGTATGAGTTCAGGCTGGAGTGAAATGTGTCCCTGAGATCAGCTCACATCAGCGCAGCAGGTCTGGATGTAGGATGAGGATGCTGCAGAGGCTGCTGGCCTCGTTTATTCACTAAAACACACGCTGGAGGTTTAAACAGTAAAAATATGGATGAAAAATATTTCATAGATTATATAGATATCATTCTCATCTGCTTAGATGTGGTTAACTGGATATTTTAATATGCATTGACAAACGTTATTGTGGACTGTATGTTTATTTTTTAGCCATTTTGATGGTTATTCCTGGAAAAATGCGACGAAGTTCCTTCCCCCTTAGTGCCGGCTGTTTTGAAAGGGATTTTTCAAACACGTGAAGTTTTTGTACAAACAATCAGTATTGTTGCAAATATTTGAATTAACTTTTTCACTTTCAGTTTAGTTTTCTATTTACAATACATATTTGTACTAGCTTCAGCTGATTTATCAATATATTCATTTTGACATATGTTTAGTGTGTAGTTTACTGTTTTACTAGTTTCATATGATTTATAATATATTCATTAGTTCATATGCGTATTGTGTTCTTTTTCACTAGATTGATCTAACTTCAGCTCAGAACAGTGGAAAATTACCAACACCAGACTCTCATTAAAAATGAAGATTCACAGGTTCATAGTGAGAGACAGGATGAGCTCATAGATAAGACTTGGCCTTGAATGCTGGAGCTCAAAGATGACCGTTGTTCAAGAAAGTGTAGGGAGGGCTGTGACTTCCTAACAGGTGCTGGACCATGTGGTGTGAACGGAAGATGGATGACGACTACGCAGCCTCGCAAAAATACACACATCCATTTGTAGTGCACCACATACACACACATAGACACAAGCATTGCAATGAGTATAAGAGGAGGATTTCTCTAGGATAAGGCAGGTCTCTTCAGGTTGTGCTGGGAGACTCTGTGCACGTTGGTGCA